>JBBDGT010000067.1:115096-126386 GCA_037306005.1 Rhinophrynus dorsalis | reverse complement strand
CAGTTCATATATTGCTGCAAAGTCCATTTTAAACACTAATTGTCTAGTTTCTCCCAGGTTATATATTGCTCTATTGTTCCATTTATAGACTAATTTGGCCACTTTATCTACCAGTTGATATATTGCTGGAATGCTTAGTTTTTATACTACTTTTGTCTGTTTATTTACCAGTTTCTATATATTGCTTTAATGTCCAAAGCATTGGACACCTCCATAGGGTACAGCACTTTACTGGGTGTGTCATAGATCGGGGGAGTGCAGTCCTGTCCTGGAGGAAAACTGTAATTAACCACAGGTGAGTGAATTAGTTGTTCATTCTCCCATACACAGCAACAGGGGACTGCTTTCTGGTCTTCACTTGGTGCTGCTGTTCACTATTCAGGAAAGGGTTGTGAGTCTTTTTGTGGGCGTTTGTGTTCTCATGTACCGGTATTGGTGTATGTGGTGATGTGTGTGCATCTGTGTGTATATGTGTGGATGGGTGCATATGTATATGCATGTATCTGTGTATGTGTGTGGATGCATGTGTGTGTGCATATTTTTTTCTGTGTGTGTGTTTGTATCCATGTGTGTGTATATTAATATCGATCTATGTGTGTGTGTGTGTGTGTGTGTGTATGTTTGATTCTATGTATGTGTATTTCTATCTATCTATCTATCTATCTATCTATCTATCTATCTATCTATCTCTCTATCTATCTGTCTATCTATGTGTGTGTGTGTATGTTTGTATATATGTGTGTGTGCATCTGTGTGTGTGTGTGTGTGTATGTATGTTAATATCTATCTGTGTGTGTATGTTTGTATTTATGTGTGTGTGTATACCTCCCAAGTGTCCCTCTTTAGGAGGGACAGTCCCTCTTTTAGACTCAAATACCCCTGTCCCTCTTTCCCACCCTGATGTCCCTCTTTTTAGGAGATCAGATTATGTGGTGTGTATATAAGTGTATCACATTGCTCTACAGCAATAAAACTCACATTAATGTTTCTGAAAACGTCAGTATATGTGTTTATAAACTAGTCTGTGTAAATAAAATACTTTGGTCTTGTTGTAAGTCATTTTTTAGGTTACACAAAGAGATGTCAATAGGTCATGAAATAGCCTAAAATTTCTTTGTAATGCCCCGCCCACCAGCCACGCCCCCAGCAACAATCCCTAAAACACAAGTGTCCCTCTTTGGCAATTTGAAATGTTGGGACTGGTGACCACATATCCCTTTAAATCAGGGACACTTATATGGTGTGTGTGTATCTTTCTATCTATCTGTGTGTGTATGTTTGTATCTATGTGGGGATGGGGGGGTGTTTGTATCTATCTGTGTGTGTGTATATGTTTGTATCTACGTGGGTATGTGTATATGTTTGTTTCTATGTGTGTGTATGTTTGTAGCTTTGTCTATGTGTGTATCTTTGTACATTTGTGCATCCCTGTGTGTCTGTGTATCTATGTGTGTGATTGCAAGTGTGCGCGTGTGTGTCTGTGCATATGGGAGTCTATGTATGAGCCTGCTTTTGAGGGAAATGTGTATGTGTGTTGGCTGTGAGTGTGTATATATATTCTTGTTGCTGTGTGTGTCTGTGTATATGTGTGTTTGTGTGTGTGCACACGTATTTTTTTAATTTAATGTCCATACAGTATAATGTCCAGTTAAAATGGCATTTTTATTGTGTACTTTTCACCCCCTAATCTTTTGGACAGATCCTGGTGGTTATGAGATTTAATGCTCTTTGCAGCCGTGATGCTGTTGGTCAGGAGAGCGGGGGACTTGTTGTATTGGTAGAAAACAGCATGAACAGCCATCAAGGGTCCAATCCTGGTCTCAGAGTACTTGTCCCAGTGCCCTGTGTTCTCTGCCTCATGCAGGAGAATTAAACCTGTGACTGGTCTCCTGTGTTCTGGAGATCACTGACATCTGTGGTTAATTCAGGTAATGCTGTTGGCTCAGCCAATCAACCATAACACCTGCAGGCAATTATGGCAATTAACCTGCATAGGGTCCTTCCAGTTTCCTCTTCCTGTGCCAGATCATCTAGGCATGACCTTGGATGTAGCCTTGTTCTTGTTAACTCAAAGCTGGATTCTGCCCATACTCTTGTGCCTGTGGTTTCCTTGATGTTTTCTCATGTCCTCCAAGCCTGGATGTTTAGCCTTGTTCAAGAGACTTACTAAGTCCACAACAGGGCCTAAACTACCATTAGTGCAGCAGGTGCAAATGCACTGTTTTCCAGCCAAATTTTGGGGCCCATTGAATGTGGACAATAAAAAATATTTATTGTTTTCAGCAGATTACATTGCATTGGGGGGCAAAACATATTTTGCACAAGGAAGCTCTTTCACTACACTATGCCTCTAGTTAACAAAAGACATAGGGCTTGTACAGGACTCAATTTCCTATTAGGCACAATAGGCAACTGCATACATCTCCATGATTTGAGGGGAGGAGCCACAACTCACCTAACCACTCCCACATTCTGAGATGGGCACACTGAACTTACATATAATGCATTTTGGTGCACCTGAGAGTTAAAGACCAATCAGGAATGTTTATGAAAGCCATATATCAGAGTTTATACACGGCCTGTAGAGGATTTTTTTCCTGGACCTAAGGTTAGTCTGGTAGAAGATATACAGCAATGTTGTTAGACAGAAAAATATAACTTCTGCAAAGGAAGAGTGCTACACTGTATCACTAAGTACAACACTGATACAATGGGGGTTATGAAGAGGTGATAAAGCTGAGATGACTTCTCCACTGATATCACTTCTCCAGTTCCCATGTTCTCCTATGAGCCTGTGCACTAAGATCTCCAAAGTTGGACAAATCTTAGTGCATTGGCTCCATAGAATAACATAGGAATTTGAGAAGTTATATCACTGGAGAAGTCATCTCCACTTTATCACCTCTTTATCACACCTTAGTGCATAACCCCCATCTGTGTTGTCCTTCGTTATACAATGGAGGAGATGCACTAAGTGGTGATAAAGAGGTGATAAAGTAGAGATGACTTCTCCAGTGATATCACTTCTCCAGTTCCTATGTCATTCTACGAAGCCAATGCATTCCATAGAATTTCTCCAGCTTGGGAGATCTTAGTACATTGGCTCCATGGAATAACATAGGAACTGGAGAAGTGATATCACTGGAGACATTATTTCCACTTTATCACCTCTTTATCACACCTTAATGTATTTCCCCCTTCCAGAGCAGAAAGCCAAATAAATAATATATTCACTGATGCTGATTTACTGTGAAAAAGTGGAGGTTTTCAGAGACAAACCAATTGCATCACCAAGAACAAACAACATTTCTCATTAAACTAAACAATAATTTTAACCTCTTAATAACCCTTGACAGTCATAGTACATCATGGGTAGATCTGACTTAATGACCCATGACGTACTATGACCGTCATAGAATTCCAGGCTTCCCCCGCGGCTGCACGCCGTTCGGGGAGTCCAGAATCCGAATTAAAAAAAAAAAATGCTCCGTGGTCCTTTAGTGACCGCAACGCGCACACACGGCCCGTCGTTAAGGCAGAGTGCTCTCCAACTCATTGCTCTCTAGCGTTCAAGGGGTTAAAATTTCCATTTGAATTAAATGGAATTTTTTTTTTTTATCATTTTTATTTATTTCTTAAAGGGACAGTAATACTTCGTTTTAACTTTATTTTATTTTGTAGGCATTAAAAAAACATGAAGAATGATATAAGTCTTATCTCTCAAACCTTTATAGTTTAAGAGATATTCACAAGCAAAGTTTCCCCTCCCTCCCTTTTACCTAGTGTAAGCCATCTCTTCTCAGATGTGGAATCCAGTCCATAGACCAGACAGATAACAGAAGGGGAAAATCTTCTTCCTAGGAGAACAATGAAAGCCCTGCCCCCCTTGACAAGCTTTTCAGCTTTTTCCCTTATCTTAACTGAAGATTGTCCCTCTCTGCAGTCTACCTGGGCACCTCCCTTCTGATCTGGCTGAGCAGTGTTACATCAGTAAAAGGGGCAGGAGGGGGATACTTTATCATTGAATTACTCTTGTACTACAACTCTGACAGAATTGAAATAACACTCTCCAGAGTCCAAATACTATGATGATTAATTAGAGCTGCTTTTATTCTGAAACATTACTATCCCTTTAAAAAGATATTGCCCTAAAACTGTTAGGACTCTGAAATCCGAAAGTTGGAAATAACTCTTATCCTACACTCCCGGTGAAGTGGGCAGTGTCAAAAGGATTCCGCACTCTCCTTTGCGCCTGCATATATTACATGTTCCGAGAGAGTCGTCATAATGAAAAAAATTGTCGGATCGTGAGTTGGTAGTAAAAGAAGGAAAAAATATTTTCAGAAGTAAATCCGTCACGTTTGAAAATGTGTCCTAAAGAATTAAAAATGACGGTAAGAAGATCTTGATGGATATCGACCTTAAAAATTGTAACGTTAAAAATGTCTTTGATTTTGTCTTGGAAACGAACATTTTCAACGAAACAAATACTTTTTTTGTCTTTAAAATGTTTCAAAAAAGACTCTAGAGTACTGCGTCTCACTCCTGATAATAGTTCTTTAATTTGTCTTCCTTTTTTTTTGAGTTTTAAAAGAAGCTTTATTGAGATAATAAAATGAAATTACAACATAATCAATGAACTCAGGTGAATAAAACAGTAGAATTGTTATGCACGTGACTACATCAATATCCAGTGTTAAATGGTAACCAGTGGAAAAGTCATTCAGCAAAGAAAACCCACCAGGATAATTCGTTAATGTACTTATACAAAGCAAACTAATGAAAAATATTTCATGAGACAAACTTATGTCAATTTAGTATAATATAAAAATATATATATATATTATGTATAGAATGATATTTGGATGTTATAATCCCTTTTGGGGGAAAAGGAGGTTGTCTTCCATTTTTATTTTGTCGGGAAAACATGACGTTAAAGGGAAACATGATGTTAAAGGGCAACTATCACCACTATAAAAGTTTGGCTCATAATGATCTTCATTTAGCGATAAGCTGTAATAGTTGCTTTATTTTCTTATACAATGCAGGCTATGGCAAAATTTAAAGATTTAAAAATGAGCCGGGGCCTTTCTTACGGACAGACTGCGGGTACAACTCTGCCCCACAGCCTGTCAATCTTAGTCTGTTCCCTCCCCAAGTACTGCCTCATTCCAACCCCTTCGATGATGGAGGATTTCCCCATGTTAGCTGGAGTGGTGTCTTGCCAATGAGATCACTCCATCTTACATGGAGAAATCCTTTGTCATCGGAGGAGGTTGGAACATGACTATACTTGGGGAGGGAACAGACTAAGATTGACAGGCTGTGGGGCAGAGTTGCACCCGCAGTCTGTTCAGAAGTATGGCTTTCATTCGCCGCCCGCTTCCTTCCAGCTATGGTATTGCCCTGTGAGGACCTTCAGATCCTCACAGGGCATTACCATTGGCTGGAGCCGGTAGGTCCTGAAAGGCAATTGAAGGAAGTGGGCGGCAAATGGATGCATGCCACCCGCAGGGTAAGATTGACATACTTCTGGCAGACTTAATTTTGTATTTTATCATTGGATAGCGCCAGGGGAGGGAGGGAAGGGTTCTGGCAGGCTTCATTTTGTATTTTATCATTGGATAGTGCCAGTGGAGGGAGGGAAGGGTTCTGGCAGGCTTCATTTTGTATTTTATCATCGGATAGTGACGGGGGAGAGAGGGAAGGGTTCTGCCAGGCTTATTTTTTTTTAAATAACTCTTTGGTATAATACACCCCCCCACTTCACATAAGGTGAAGTGGGGTAAAATTGTACGTATTATACCCGAGATTTTACGGTATTACAGCTTATCGCTAAATGAAGATCATTATGAACCAAACTTATATAGGGGTGATAGTTCCCCTTTAATGAGACACAAAAGTGACCATTAAAAGAATATTTTTTTTCTGAAAATACCTTACAATATGATGGCAAACTTGCCCACTTTTAAGACTGCTCTTTCCCTTTGACGGAGATACTGGAATTGGATGCAAAAAACGATGGTAACATTTCTGAGAAATGAAAGACCATGGCGTAAGAACTTTTTAAAATTCTGATTACAGACTATTTCAGTTACCACCACATTTTGAACATCTCTCTCAGAGTCTCTTTCTTGCTGGCACACATACACGCACAAACACATACAGACATACACATATACACGAACACATACACATACAGACATGCACACATACTGAGATACATACACACAAACATACAGACATACACACATACATGCACACATACACATGCACACACACATGAAGACATACACACACATACAGGCAGCTACAAATAAACATAATGGTGTTATTACTCCCACATCCAACAATGCTGAGTTTCTCTCAGACCCTCAGTGTAATCTTGGTCATCTGGACGTCTGAGAGCGTGACTAACTGGGACATTGTTCATAGAAAGCTTATATTTAAACCCTTGGATGCTAGAACGGTCTCCAAAGTGATTCCTTATCTCCTGACAAGTTCCTCTCAGTGGGGCATGTTCAGAACACAGACAGTGATCATTATTCTGTATAGGAGTGGTCAGTATCCTGTTAGCTTTTCACTCTGCTTCACTTCATTGCTTGCCTACTTTCAGATCAGATGAAATAATAATTCCCAAAAAGCTTTCATTTGCTGTTGCTGTCAGCAAAGTACCTTTGTGCCTGTATTCCTCCTCTGGGTTTTTGTGCACAAAATGCAATTTCAGCATTAAAATTTAAGCCCTATACACTTGTCTGTTCCACCAGTTTTCCTAAATCACTATGCATTTGGCTTATTCCCCCTGGGGTGTCAGTCTTATTACAGATCTCTGTATTATCTGCAAAGACTTGGGCATATGGGGGGTATAGTTAGAGTTAGTTTGGACATGGGCATATAGTTAGAGTTGGTTAGGATATAAGAATATAGTTAGAGTTGGTTAGGACATAGGAATATAGTTAGACTTGGTTTGGCCATAAGAATATAGTTAGAGTTGTCTTGTACATAAGAATATAGATAGAGTTGATTAGGACATAAGAATATAGTCAGAGTTGGTTTAGACATAAGAATATAGTTAGCGTTGGTTAGGACATAGGAATATAGTTAGACTTGGTTTGGCCATAAGAATATAGTTAGAGTTGCCTTGGACATAAGAATATAGCTAGAGCTGGTTAGAACATAATAATATAGTCAGAGTTGGTTTAGACATAAGAATATAGCTAGAGTTGGTTAGGACATAAGAATATAGTTAGAGTTGCCTTGGACATAAGAATATAGCTAGAGTTGGTTAGAACATAATAATATAGTCAGAGCTAGTTTAGACATAAGAATATAGTTAGAGTTGGTTAGGACATAAGAATATAGTTAGAGTTGGTTTAGACATAAGAATATATTTAGAGTTAGTTAGGACTTAGGAACATAGCTAGAGTTGGTTAGGACATAAGAATATAGTTAGAGTTGGTTAGGACATGGGAATATAGTTAGACTTGGTTTGGCCATAAGAATATAGTAAGAGTTGTCTTGGCCATAAGAATATAGCTAGAGTTAGTTTAGACATAAGAATATAGTTAGAGTTGGTTAGGACATAGGAATATAGTTAGAATTGGTTTAGACATAAGAATATAGTTAGAGTTGGTTAGGACATAAGAATATAGTTAGAGTTGGTTAGGACATAGGAATATAGTTAGAGTTGGTTTAGACATAAGAATATATTTAGAGTTAGTTAGGACATAGGAACATAGTTAGAGTTGGTTAGGACACAGGAATACATTACATAAGAATTTAGTTAGAGTTGGTTAGGACATAAGAATATAGTTAGAGTTGGTTTAGACAGAAGTGTATATTTAGAGTTGTTTAGTACATAGGAATATAGTTAGAGTTGGTTTAGACATAAGAATATAGTTATAGATGGTTAGGACATAAGAATATAGTTAGAGTTGGTTTAGACATAAGAATATAGTCAGAGTTGGTTAGGACATAGGAATATAGTTAGCGTTGGTTAGGACATAGGAATATAGTTAGAGTTGGTTAGGACATAAGAATATAGTAAAGTTAATTATGACACATGACATAGTTAAATTAGGTAGCTGATATATTTTGAGGACAGGTGATTGTTGTTTCTTTTGCCAGGTTTATAGAGTTGTTTTTGATATCAGTTACCAAGGACAGGCCCTGGTGATTCACTTATTAGGCTAGTTACTTGGAATGAGGCGTGATTATTTCTCCAGTAATGTTATTGATTTTATTGAATGTTCTGCCTCCAGTTCAATAATCCCTAGAAAATGTGCAGTTCCGTGTTTAATATAATAATCCATGATCATTCTAAGGAAGGAATTAACCCAGTCACTGACCACTGCTATACCGGATGATGATCCCCTTCTGTGACGTTTCTCATAAGACTGCTTTCTCAGAATTTTCTATTTGTTTTTTTTGAGCTATACTAGGTTAACGTTTCGCACAAGACTGCTTTCTCACGATTTATTTTAATTTTTAATGTAAGTTCTATAGTCATATTTAGTTGATAGGGCTCGCTTTAAATGAGGCACCATGGTGCGGTAAGCGAGCTTATACATTCTTTGGCCAAACTATGCAACTAAAACCTCATTGTTTTCAGATATATTTACACAAAGGCTTAATATATACTATACTCAGGGTTTCACTATTTTCAGGCAACCTGTACTGATTAGTGCAGGATTGTTCTTTTCTTGGGACCCTCTGTGTTCTGAATGTGCACCACCGAGAGCTACTTGTCAGGAGATAGGAAATCACTTTAGAGACCGCTCTAGAATATTTGGGTTTAAATATAAGCTTCATATGAACAATGTTCTAGTTGGTCACGTTCCCACATGCCTAGATGACCCTGACTACCATTTGTAGGACCATGTGAAAAAGTCAGCAAAGTTGGATGTAGGAATATGTGTGTGTGTAACCGGATCTTTAAAGGGATAGTAATACTTTGTTTTATCTTTATTTTATTTTGTAGGCATTAAAAAAACATGAAGAACGATATGTCTTATCTCTCAAACCTTTATGGTTTGAGAGATATTCACAAGCAAAGATTCCCCTCCCGCCCCTTTTACCTAGTGTAAGCCATCTCTTCTCAGATGTGGAATCCAGTCCATAGACCAGACAGATAACAGAAGGGAACAATCTTCTTCCTATGAGAACAATGAAAGCCCTGCCCCCCTTGACAAGTTTTTCAGGTTTTTCCCTTATCTTAATTGAAGATTGTCCCTCTCTGCAATCTACCTGGGCACCTCCCTTCTGCTCTGGCTGAGCAGTGTCACATCAGTAAAAGGGACGGGAGGGGGATACTTTGTCATTGAATTACTCTTGAACTACAACTCTGACAGAATTGAAATAACACTCTCCAAGGTCCAAATACTATGATGATTAATTAGAGCTGCTTTTATTATGAAACATTACTATCCCTTTAAATAGGACTTACTGGAATCTACTAGACATGGTATATTATGCCCCTGGCACTTTAAGTTCTGTGGAGAACAGTACTGAGAGCGGGCCATTGTTTCCTACGTTATCCTTTTAAAAAGTCGCACTCAAAAGAGCGTGAGACCACATAACACATTCAACATGTCGGTGACATGAAAATCTAGCATTGCATGATAGCGCGATATTCTCATGTTGCCTACCGAAAGATCGCATACCGTTTGTGTGAAGAATAAATCAGTTGTCTCTGCATAAAGGATTGCATACCGTTTGTGTGAAGAACACATAGTCTTCGTTGGGTTGCTGCCTGCGTTCTGCTCAGTAAGTCTGCTGAGCACTGCAACTGCTGAGCGCTGCAATAATCATTGGCCTCAAGTACTGCATGTTCTGCACGCAGAGAAGGGGAGAGAGAACCGTTGCAGCGCTCAGCAAGATGGGTTTTGCTGAGCGCTGCGGTGTGAAATTAAATAGCTGCAGAGGAACCGGCTTAGCACGTATGTGCTTCAGAGCTACATTTTCTGGGCCGAATGCAGGCAGCAACCCAACCAAGAAAAGGCAGAGACAACTGATTTGTTCTTCACACAAACAGTATGTGACGTTTTATGCAGACACAACTAATTTAATCTTCATACAAATGGTATACGATCTTTAAGTAGGTGACATGAGAATCTCGCGCTGTCATGCAGTGCGAGATTTTCATGTCACCGTTTTGAACAAGGCGACATGTTGGATGTGTTATGTGGTTGCACGCTCTTTTGCATGCGACCTTTTAAAACTGAACCATTTCCTACCAATAGGAAGGAGGAGAGAGTTATCTGTTGAGTGGATGAAGGAGAAAAGCGGGGCTGTTGCTATACCATCCTATGGACTGCTCTGGTCTGTAGACCATAAATCTCCATAGGATGGTGTAGCAACAGCGCCACTGTAAATTTTCAAGTTTGAGCTGTTAGAATTTTTTAATAAAATATCTCTCAGCAGTGGGAGTACCCTTGTTTTACTCAGGGGGATAAACCCTACATCATATTTTTTTTACATTTTAAGTATTACTGTCCCTTTAAACACCCAATTCTAATTCTACAAATGAATTGGGTTTATAGGAAAAGGGGTTCCCTTACATTTGTACGTACCCTGCCTCTTAAAGGGATAGTAATACTTCGCTTTATTTTTATTTTATTTTGTAGGCATTAAAAAAACATGAAGAACGATATAAGTCTTATCTCTCAAACCTTTATGGTTTAAGAGATATTCACAAGCAAAGTACCCCCCCCCCCTGTTCAGCCAGATCAGAAGGGAGGTGCCCAGGTAGATTGCAGAGAGGGACAATCTTCAATTAAGATAAGGGAAAAACCTGAAAAACGTGTCTAGGGGGGCAGGGCTTCCATTGTTCTCATAGGAAGAAGATTGCCCCCTGCTGTTATCTGTCTGGTCTATGGACTGCATTCCACATCTGAGAAGAGATGGCTTACACTAGGTAAAAGGGGCGGGAGGGGGAAACTTTGCTTGTGAATATCTCTTAAACCATAAAGGTTTGCGAGATAAGACTTATATCGTTCTTCATGTTTTTTTAATGCCTACAAAATAAAATAAATATAAAACAAAGTATTACTATCCCTTTAAATACTCATTGTTTGCCTAACTTAAACATGCTTTTGTTTCAAGGGACCCGCACGTGGTTAATCTCAACCCCACTGAATATTTGGACAAGGACTGATCTTCATTCCTGACGGCCATCTTGGTACAACTATGGAATTTCTGTGATTATCTTTGGTGTTTCACAGACTTTTTCTCACAACTGTGTGTGTGTATGCGTGTGTGTGTGTTTGTTGTATATGTATGTGGTATATAT
>JBBDGT010000067.1:75096-107596 GCA_037306005.1 Rhinophrynus dorsalis | reverse complement strand
CGGTCCCTTAATGTAGCCTTTTGTACCTATGTAAATATTCATGTATGTCTGTTGCTCTCTAATGTTACAGAACTAAACAAAGGCAACACATATACACACAGATTTCCATTACCCCCTCCCCACACACATACACACACATACACACACACACACACACACACACACACACACACACACACACACACTTACACACACATGCACCTATACACCTCTCTAATGAACTGTTTGAGTGCCAGGAAGTGACCAGTGTAATGCTTTTTAATGTTTTGATTGGCGCACCAACAGTTAATACTCTCACACTCTCTCTTTCACACTCACACATACACACACACAACTGTAGTTAACACATGCACAATGCTGTGGTTAAAACACACACACACACACACATACACACACACACACACACACTTGTAGTAAAGATACACCCACACACCTGCAGTTAACACACAAGCACACTGACATACACCTGTTGTTAACACACGAAACACCTGCAGTTTAAACACACATACTAACATACACTTGTGTAGTTAACACACACATACCTGTAGTTAACATACACATATACACATGTAGTTACAACATTCACACACACTTAGGTAAGACACATATATGACCTGTAGTTAATACACACATGCATACAAACACACGCCTGTAGTTAACACACATATAAACACATCTGCAGTTATTACACAAACTCACACACATGCAGTTTTCACACATGAACCAACACCTGTGATTAACACACACAGACACCCGTAGTAAATACTTGCCCACACCTATAGTTAACACACTCACATAAAGACACACACACACCTGTAGTTACCATGTGCACACACTGGAGTTAACACATCCCCCCCCACCCACACACTTGCAATTAACACACAATCACAATGACATACACCTGTTTAAATGCACATACACCTGTAGTTAACACAACACACCCATCTGCAATTAAAACACACACATACAACACTCATGTGCACACTCATACGTAGGTATCACAACATATATATGCACCTGTGGTTAATACACACAGTCACAAACATGCAGTTCAGACACACACTCACACACAGACACATACACATACATAAACACACATACACACATAACCAGGTACAGTGACCAGCCCAGCACCACTGACAGGTACAGTGACCGGCCCAGCACCACTGACAGGTACAGTGACCGGCCCAGCACCACTGACAGGTACAGTGACCGGCCCAGCACCACTGACAGGTACAGTGACCGGCCCAGCAGCACTGACAGGTACAGTGACCGGCCCAGCACCACTGACAGGTACAGTGACCGGCCCAGCACCACTGACAGGTACAGTGACCGGCCCAGCACCACTGACAGGTGCAGTGACCGGCCCAGCACCACTAACAGGTACAGTGACCAGCCCAGCACCACTGACAGGTACAGTGACCAGCCCAGCACCACTGACAGGTACAGTGACAGGCCCAACACCACTGAACCCAGCACCACTGACAGGTACAGTGACCGGCCCAGCAGCACTGACAGGTACAGTGACCGGCCCAGCACCACTGACAGGTACAGTGACCAGCCCAGCACCACTGACAGGTACAGTGACCGGCCCAGCACCACTAACAGGTACAGTGACCAGCCCAGCACCACTGACAGGTACAGTGACCAGCCCAGCACCACTGACAGGTACAGTGACAGGCCCAGCACCACTGACAGGTACAGTGACCGGCCCAGCACCACTAACAGGTACAGTGACCAGCCCAGCACCACTGACAGGTACAGTGACCAGCCCAGCACCACTGACAGGTACAGTGACCAGCCCAGCACCACTGACAGGTACAGTGACCAGCCCAGCACCACTGACAGGTACAGTGACCGGCCCAGCACCACTGAACCCAGCACCACTAACAGGTACAGTGACCAGCCCAGCACCACTAACAGGTACAGTGACCAGCCCAGCACCACTAACAGGTACAGTGACCAGCCCAGCACCACTAACAGGTACAGTGACCGGCCCAGCACCACTAACAGGTACAGTGACCGGCCCAGCACCACTAACCGGTACAGTGACCAGCCCAGCACCACTGACAGGTACAGTGACCATCCCAGCACCACTAACAGGTACAGTGACCAGCCCAGCACCACTAACAGGTACAGTGACCGGCCCAGCACCACTGACAGGTACAGTGACCGGCCCAGCACCACTGACAGGTACAGTGACCATCCCAGCACCACTAACAGGTACAGTGACCAGCCCAGCACCACTAACAGGTACAGTGACCGGCCCAGCACCACTAACAGGTACAGTGACCATCCCAGCACCACTAACAGGTACAGTGACCGGCCCAGCACCACTGACAGGTACAGTGACCAGCCCAGCACCACTAACAGGTACAGTGACCGGCCCAGCACCACTAACAGGTACAGTGACCGGCCCAGCACCACTGACAGGTACAGTGACCAGCCCAGCACCACTAACCGGTACAGTGACCGGCCCAGCACCACTAACAGGTACAGTGACCGGCCCAACACCACTGACAGGTACAGTGACCAGCCCAGCACCACTGACAGGTACAGTGACCGGCCCAGCACCACTAACAGGTACAGTGACCGGCCCAGCACCACTAACAGGTACAGTGACCGGCCCAACACCACTGACAGGTACAGTGACCAGCCCAGCACCACTGACAGGTACAGTGACCGGCCCAACACCACTGACAGGTACAGTGACCATCCCAGCACCACTAACAGGTACAGTGACCAGCCCAGCACCACTGACAGGTACAGTGACCGGCCCAGCACCACTAACCGGTACAGTGACCGGCCCAACACCACTGACAGGTACAGTGACCATCCCAGCACCACTAACAGGTACAGTGACCAGCCCAGCACCACTAACCGGTACAGTGACCGGCCCAACACCACTGACAGGTACAGTGACCATCCCAGCACCACTGACAGGTACAGTGACCATCCCAGCACCACTGACAGGTACAGTGACCGGCCCAGCACCACTAACAGGTACAGTGACCAGCCCAGCACCACTAACCGGTACAGTGACCGGCCCAACACCACTGACAGGTACAGTGACCATCCCAGCACCACTAACAGGTACAGTGACCGGCCCAGCACCACTAACAGGTACAGTGACCGGCCCAGCACCACTAACAGGTACAGTGACCGGCCCAGCACCACTGACAGGTACAGTGACCAGCCCAGCACCACTGACAGGTACAGTGACCAGCCCAGCACCACTGACAGGTACAGTGACCAGACCAGCACCACTGACAGGTACAGTGACCAGCCCAGCACCACTGACAGGTACAGTGACCGGCCCAGCACCACTAACAGGTACAGTGACCAGCCCAGCACCACTAACCGGTACAGTGACCGGCCCAGCACCACTGACAGGTACAGTGACCAGCCCAGCACCACTAACAGGTACAGTGACCAGCCCAGCACCACTAACAGGTACAGTGACCGGCCCAACACCACTGACAGGTACAGTGACCATCCCAGCACCACTAACAGGTACAGTGACCGGCCCAGCACCACTGACAGGTACAGTGACCGGCCCAGCACCACTAACCGGTACAGTGACCAGCCCAGCACCACTAACAGGTACAGTGACCAGCCCAGCACCACTAACAGGTACAGTGACCAGCCCAGCACCACTAACAGGTACAGTGACCAGCCCAGCACCACTAACAGGTACAGTGACCGGCCCAGCACCACTGACAGGTACAGTGACCGGCCCAGCACCACTAACCGGTACAGTGACCAGCCCAGCACCACTGACAGGTACAGTGACAGGCCCAGCACCACTAACAGGTACAGTGACAGGCCCAGCACCACTAACAGGTACAGTGACCGGCCCAACACCACTGACAGGTACAGTGACCAGCCCAGCACCACTAACAGGTACAGTGACCATCCCAGCACCACTAACAGGTACAGTGACCATCCCAGCACCACTAACAGGTACAGTGACCGGCCCAGCACCACTAACAGGTACAGTGACCAGCCCAGCACCACTGACAGGTACAGTGACCGGCCCAACACCACTGACAGGTACAGTGACCAGCCCAGCACCACTAACAGGTACAGTGACCGGCCCAGCACCACTAACAGGTACAGTGACCGGCCCAGCACCACTGACAGGTACAGTGACCAGCCCAGCACCACTAACCGGTACAGTGACCAGACCAGCACCACTAACAGGTACAGTGACAGGCCCAACACCACTAACAGGTACAGTGACCAGCCCAGCACCACTAACAGGTACAGTGACCAGCCCAGCACCACTAACAGGTACAGTGACCGGCCCAGCACCACTAACAGGTACAGTGACCAGCCCAGCACCACTAACAGGTACAGTGACCAGCCCAGCACCACTAACAGGTACAGTGACCGGCCCAGCACCACTAACAGGTACAGTGACCAGCCCAGCACCACTAACAGGTACAGTGACCAGCCCAGCACCACTGACAGGTACAGTGACCGGCCCAGCACCACTAACAGGTACAGTGACCAGCCCAGCACCACTAACAGGTACAGTGACCAGCCCAGCACCACTAACAGGTACAGTGACCAGCCCAGCACCACTAACAGGTACAGTGACCAGCCCAGCACCACTAACAGGTACAGTGACCAGCCCAGCACCACTGACAGGTACAGTGACCGGCCCAGCACCACTAACAGGTACAGTGACCGGCCCAGCACCACTAACCGGTACAGTGACCAGCCCAGCACCACTGACAGGTACAGTGACCATCCCAGCACCACTAACAGGTACAGTGACCAGCCCAGCACCACTAACAGGTACAGTGACCGGCCCAGCACCACTGACAGGTACAGTGACCATCCCAGCACCACTAACAGGTACAGTGACCAGCCCAGCACCACTAACAGGTACAGTGACCGGCCCAGCACCACTGACAGGTACAGTGACCAGCCCAGCACCACTAACAGGTACAGTGACCGGCCCAGCACCACTAACAGGTACAGTGACCGGCCCAGCACCACTGACAGGTACAGTGACCAGCCCAGCACCACTAACCGGTACAGTGACCGGCCCAGCACCACTAACAGGTACAGTGACCGGCCCAACACCACTGACAGGTACAGTGACCAGCCCAGCACCACTAACAGGTACAGTGACCGGCCCAGCACCACTAACAGGTACAGTGACCGGCCCAACACCACTGACAGGTACAGTGACCGGCCCAGCACCACTAACAGGTACAGTGACCGGCCCAGCACCACTAACAGGTACAGTGACCGGCCCAACACCACTGACAGGTACAGTGACCGGCCCAGCACCACTGACAGGTACAGTGACCAGCCCAGCACCACTGACAGGTACAGTGACCGGCCCAGCACCACTAACCGGTACAGTGACCGGCCCAACACCACTGACAGGTACAGTGACCATCCCAGCACCACTAACAGGTACAGTGACCAGCCCAGCACCACTAACAGGTACAGTAACCAGCCCAGCAGCACTGACAGGTACAGTGACCGGCCCAGCACCACTGACAGGTACAGTGACCGGCCCAGCACCACTGACAGGTACAGTGACCGGCCCAGCACCACTGACAGGTACAGTGACCGGCCCAGCAGCACTGACAGGTACAGTGACCGGCCCAGCACCACTGACAGGTACAGTGACCGGCCCAGCACCACTGACAGGTACAGTGACCGGCCCAGCACCACTGACAGGTACAGTGACCAGCCCAGCACCACTAACAGGTACAGTGACCGGCCCAGCACCACTGACAGGTACAGTGACCGGCCCAGCAGCACTGACAGGTACAGTGACCGGCCCAGGAAAGGGCCACTCTGGGCCGCACACAGAGGACTAATCAGAATCAATTCTGGAACACATCAGTTGTGGACCAGTAAACATTCATCAAATGCCCTTACCTAAAAGAGGACTTTAACCCCTTAAATGATACGGAGGTCTGCAGTGCATTGGAGATCTCCCTGTGGTTTGTGGGTGTAAAAGCTTGGTGATGCAGTGAAGACCTCTCTAGTATTCAGTGGGGGGGCTGTATTTGGTTTGTCCATGAATGTCTCCTTATCCCTGTGACACAATGAGAGCTACCACTGAGGTCTGGGGGTGCTCGGAGAGGCTCTGCTGGAGCAAACCAAGGGGTGCAAATGGTATTTCCATTGATTTAAAACAAGCTTTTAACTCCTTCAATGCACTGCAGACTTCGCTAGCCTTTAGTGGATTAAAAGACCCATTTAAATCAATGGGAAATTGGGTACATTTTAATTGCTCCTTATGGTTCAGTTGGTTTGGTCCAAAAGTGCATCACTTTCTTGGTACATCAGAGACCTGGACTAAACCATCTGCCCCATACCATTGTTTTAAACATGCATTGGAGACCCATCTTGCATTCAAGGGGTTAACAGTTCAATTCAAATTAGTTTGTTTTTATATGTCCTTATGAAGCAGATGGGTTGCACCAGAATGGATCCCTTTTCCTTTGTACATCAGCCTCAGTATTTGGTTTTGTACCAGTGCCCCAAAAACAGAGACAGGGTAAGTAGTCCTTGTGCTGCCGAGCTGGCTCGTCTCTGCGGGGAAACAGATATTTAAATATTTATATACGCGTGTGTATATATACGTCAAGGCTAATGTCACAATCTGGCTAATGTCGACATTATCCAAAAGGAGTGGATAATGTCCTTGTGTCATGGAAATGTAAGCTTTTCTCTCGGATAATATAATCAATGCCTGCGGGTTAGTGCAGGATAAAAAATACAAGGGCTGCCACAGAAATGGAGGAAAATGGAAGAAAGCTGGGGTATCAGACCATGTATATGTGGTTCTGTGACTATCAGTGGATAGTAGAACAAGGCTGGGGTGTCAGACAGTGTATGTGTGGTTCTGTCACTACCAGTGGACAGTAGAACAAGGCTGGGGTGTCAGACAGTGTATGTGTGGTTCTGTCACTACCAGTGGACAGTAGAACAAGGCTGGGGTGTCAGACAGTGTATGTGTGGTTCTGTCACTACCAGTGGACAGTAGAACAAGGCTGGGGTGTCAGACAGTGTATGTGTGGTTCTGTGATTACCAGTGGATGGTGGAACAAGGCTGTGGTGTCAGACAGTGTATGTGTGGTTCTGTGATTACCAGTGGATGGTGGAACAAGGCTGTGGTGTCAGACAGTGTATGTGTGGTTCTGTGACTAACAGAACATAGCAGAAAGGCTGGGGTGTCAGACAGCGCATGTGTGGGTCTGTGATTACCAATGAACAGTGGAACACAGCTGGGGTGTCAGACAGTGTGTGTGTGTGTGTGTGATTCTGTGTCTCACAGTGGACAGTGGCACAAGACTGGAATGTTAGTGTGTGGTTTTGTATGTGTGTCTGTGTATCTGATTCTGTGACTACCAGACGGACAGTGGAACAAACCTGGTGTGTCAGGCAGTGTATGTGTGATTTTGTGACTACTAGTACATAGTAAAAGAGGGCTGGAGTGTCAGACAGAGTATGAGTGTCTTTCTGATTACCAGTGAACAGTAAAATAAGTTTAGGGTGTCTGACAGTGTATAGTGTATGTGTGGTTCTGTGACTACCAGTGGGTAATGGAACAAGGGTGCAGTGTCACATAGTATATTTGGTTCTTTGACCTCCAGTGGACAGTAGAACAACACTAGGGTGTCTGACAGTGTATATAATATGGCTCTGGGACTAAAACAAGGCTGTGGTGTCTAAGTTTGGGGTATCCGACAGTGTATAGGATGTGTGTGGTTCTTTGACTACCAGTGGAACAAATCTGCACACCTGGGAACTTCTAGGTCTGGGAGCCCTGTGGTGCGGATAAGGTGAGACAAATGATGCGATTTGCATCATGAAAGGGGTGGGGCTTAATCGTGAATGGGGGTGGGGCTTAAAAATAGCTAGACTAGCCTGGGGAAGGAAGAGAAGAGGCCGGGGAGTGGGAGAAACTCAATGGTAGGAGCGGATGTGGGCACAGTTTCATCAGAAACTTCCCACATCCGGAAAATCAGACTTCCCAGCTATGCAAATCTGGGGTGGTTTAAAAAGAATAGTAACCCTTTATTTTGAATTTACATATTCTGCAAATGCAGAAAAAGTCAACCTGCCTGTAATTTGTATTATTATTATTATATTTTTAAATCTTCACCTATTTTTTATAATTTTATGTCCCTGACAAAGGACTATCTGATTTTTTTTTCCATAACGCATTCTGTGTGGGACTGTGAAATTGGTCAGAGTACAACAATGAAAAAAGATAGAATGGAAAACAGACAGTGAAACAATATAGAAAAGCCAACTCTGCAGCATTCAGATCAATCAGTGTTGCAGAGAAACGACATAAATTGAGAAATTCAATCATCTCACTGTCAGAGACATAAAAATGTAATACAAAGTTTAGGCAATTTGACTTGACATATTATACTCTTGCAGAATATGCAAATTCAAAATAAAAGGTTATCGTGCCATCGACGTTTCCTGCAGAGTGCATGACGGAAAAAGAAATTGCAGTTTCGCCAACAATTAGTGCTTTTACTGAATGATTGAATAAAAAAAAAAATATATATATATATATATAAAGCCCGTGTACATGAGCCAAGGTCCGGGTAATGTTAACCCCTTAACGACCGGCCGATCGATGCGTCGCGGTCACTTAAGGACCACAGAGTATTTTTTTTTTTTTTCAAATTCCGGACTTCCCGAATGGTGTGTAGCCGCGGGGGGAGCCCGGAATTCCATGACGGTCATAATACGTCATGGGTCGTTAACTCAGATCAACCCATGATGTACTATGACCGTCATGGGTCGTTAAGGGGTTACAAGGCCGTTACCTCACTGCTCCACGCGATGCAGTCTTGCGTCGCCTCACTCAAGCAATGCAATCATGCACAGCAGGGACTGCCCGAACATGGGAAGTCTCTACTGCACATGACTGCATCGTGACAAACATCCTAGCGAATTATTATATAGGATATATACGTCTGACCTTTTTTAATTAATAATTACTTTTGTAATAAATATCTTCCCATCTGTAGCATCAGTGGGTATGCATACCTCCCAACATTTCAAATTGCCAAAGAGGGACACTTGTGTTTTAGTGGGTGTTGCTGGGGGAGTGGCTGGTGGAAGGGGCATTACCAAGAATTTTTAGGCTATTTCATGATCTATTAATACCTCCTTGTGTGACCCAATAAATGATTTACAACAAGACCAAAGTATTTTATTTACACAGACTAATTTATAAACACATATTATAATGACATTTAAACAAACATTAATGTGAGTTTTATTGCTGTATAGCAATATTATACACACCACATAATCTGATATCCTAAAAAGAGGGACATCAGGGAGGGAAAGAGGGACAGAGGGATTTAGGTATAAAAGAGGGACTGTCCCTCCTAAAGAGGAACACTTGGGAGGTATGGGATTGCCCGCATTATAATTTTTTTTTTCTTAACATTTACTTTAAGAAGAAGATTAGGTACAGTTCTGGACTAATAGAGGACCAATGCATTCCCCATATTCTATTTTACATTGTTGTTTTTTTAAAGGCTTGAAATCTAAAGAGGTCTGCAACGTATTGCGTAACATTTACGAGGTTAAAATATCCATTAAAATCACAGTGAATGTTTATTTGTCAGCTGGGATGCAGTCGGTCGGTACAAGAATTGTCCCAGACATTCTTAGTACATCAGTTTGTAAATGGCCATTATTCCATTAGCGGTGGATAAAGCTGACATTATCCAGACTACAGACAATAGCTGTGACACATGTTTATATACATGAATATAATGATTTGGGTAAGCAGACATTTCTGAAGTAAGGTTAACATAAGGTTGCACCCCCCTACCATGGATGTCTTAAAAGGGAAATGTCACAGTAACAACAGCTTATTTACTCTGCTGACATGTAACACCTACACAGACCTTTATTACTGCTCACTGCTCAATTAGATGCTGTAAATGGGAGCTGATCCGTGGAGCCACAAGACGCCGGAGACAGGAAAATAGATTATGTCAACGTTTCAGCATGTAAAGCGGAACATTCATCGGGGCGGGAGGCGGGTGATATGTATTCCTGATGAAGGTGCACTTAATGCTGAGTGACTTTTACAAAAAAAAGGGCAAACTGGTGTTAGAAATCAAGTACAAACTTTGATATTTCCAGCTGGTGTCAGTGGGGTGTTTAAGGCTTTGAGTGTTAAGGGGTCTTCAGTGCTTTTGAAGGGAAGGTCCTATAATTTTTATATATGAGGCCCATGGCGCCCTGTAGGTGACCTCAGTGTAACCCAGAGGCACTGGGTAGACTACAGAGCATTAGAGTAGGTGGGTCAGATCCCTGCTGTACCAAACTGACCTATAGACATCTACATATATACCTCTACCTATAGACTGCTAGCTATAGGCTGCTACCTATAGACTGCTATCTGTAGACTGCTACCTATAGACTGATACTTACAGACTGATACCTGCAGATCGCTACCTATAGACCATTACCTATAGACCGCTACATAGACACTTCTACTTATAGACTAATATCTGTAGACTACACCTATAGACTGCTACCTGTACACTGCTACCTATAGACTGCTACATATAGACCGCTACCTGTAGATCGCTATCTATAGACTACTACCCATAGACTGCTACCTATAAACCGTTACCTATAGATTGCTACCTGTAGATCACTAACTATATACTGCTTCCTTTAGATCGATAACTGTAGACACTACCTATAGACCACTGCCTATAATAGACCTCTACCTATAGACAGCTACTTATAGACCACTACCTAAAGTCACCTACCTATAGACCCCTACCTAAAGACATCTAGCTATACACTACTACTTATATATTGCTGCCTATAGTCTGCCACCTATAGACAGAAACAGTCCAGTCCTAGATTACACACAGACAGTATCCCCAGTACAATCCTAGATTACACAACCAGTATCGTCAGTACAATCCTAGTTTACACACAAAATCACCCACCCCAAGTACTATTCTAGATTACACACAGACAGCCTCCCCAAGTACTATTCTACATAACACTCAGCAAGTGCTACCAAGTACTATCCTAGATTACACACACACAGACAGCATCCCCAGTACTACCCTAGATTACACACAGACAGCCTCCTCAGTATAATCCTAGATTACACACAGAAAGCCTCCCCAGTTCAATCCTAGATTACACACAGACAGATTACAATCCTAGATTACACACAGAAAGCCTCCCTAGACCAATCCTAGATTACACACAGACAGCTCCCCAGTACAATCCTAGATTACACACAGAAAGCCCCTCTGTACAGTCCTAGATTACACACAGACAGCCTTCCCAGTACATTACGAGATCACACACAGAAATCCCCCCCAGTACAATCCTAGATTACACACATAAATCCCCCCAAGAGCTATCCTAGATTACACACAGACAGCTCCAGTACAATCCTAGATTACACACATACAGCCTCCCAGTACAATCTTAGATTACACACAGACAGCCCTCCAGTACAATCCTAGATTACACACAGACAGCTCCCCAGTACAATCCTAGATCACACACAGACAGCCTCCCAGTACAATCCTAGATTACACGCAGACAGCATCCCCAGTACAATCCTAGATTACACACAGACAGCCTCCCAGTACAATCCTAGATTACACGCAGACAGCCTCCCAGTACAATCCTAGATTACACGCAGACAGCATCCCCAGTACAATCCTAGATTACACACAGACAGCTCCCCAGTACAATCCTAGATTACACACAGACAGTATCCCCAGTACAATCCTAGATCACACACAGACAGTATCCCCAGTACAATCCTAGACTACACACAGACAGCCTCCCAGTACAATCCTAGATTACACACAGACAGCTCCCCAGTACAATCCTAGATCACACACAGACAGCCTCCCAGTACAATCCTAGATTACACACAGACAGCATCCCCAGTACAATCCTAGATTACACACAGACAGCCTCCCAGTACAATCCTAGATTACACACAGACAGCCTCCCAGTACAATCCTAGATCACACACAGACAGCTCCCCAGTACAATCCTAGATTACACACAGACAGCCTGCCCAGTACAATCCTAGATTACACACAGACAGCCTCCCAGTACAATCCTAGATTACACACAGACAGCCTCCCAGTACAATCCTAGATCACACACAGACAGTATCCCCAGTACAATCCTAGATTACACACAGACAGCTCCCCAGTACAATCCTAGATCACACACAGACAGTATCCCCAGTACAATCCTAGATTACACACATACAGCCTCCCAGTACAATCCTAGATCACACGCAGACAGCCTCCCAGTACAATCCTAGATTACACACAGACAGCTCCCCAGTACAATCCTAGATCACACACAGACAGTATCCCCAGTACAATCCTAGACTACACACAGACAGCCTCCCCAGTACAATCCTAGATTACACGCAGACAGCCTCCCAGTACAATCCTAGATTACACGCAGACAGCCTCCCAGTACAATCCTAGATTACACACAGACAGCCTCCCAGTACAATCCTAGATTACACACAGACAGCTCCCCAGTACAATCCTAGATTACACACAGACAGCTCCCCAGTACAATCCTAGATCACACACAGACAGCTCCCCAGTACAATCCTAGATTACACACAGACAGCCTCCCAGTACAATCCTAGACTACACACATACAGCCTCCCAGTACAATCCTAGATTACACACAGACAGCTCCCCAGTACAATCCTAGATTACACACAGACAGCTCCCCAGTACAATCCTAGATTACACACAGACAGTATCCCCAGTACAATCCTAGATTACACACAGACAGCCTCCCAGTACAATCCTAGATTACACACAGACAGCCTCCCAGTACAATCCTAGACTACACACATACAGCATCCCCAGTACAATCCTAGATTACACACAGACAGCTCCCCAGTACAATCCTAGATTACACACAGACAGCTCCCCAGTACAATCCTAGATTACACACAGACAGCTCCCCAGTACAATCCTAGATTACACACAGACAGCTCCCCAGTACAATCCTAGATTACACACATACAGCATCCCCAGTACAATCCTAGATCACACACAGACAGCTCCCCAGTACAATCCTAGATTACACACAGACAGTATCCCCAGTACAATCCTAGATCACACACAGACAGCTCCCCAGTACAATCCTAGATTACACACAGACAGCCTCCCAGTACAATCCTAGATTACACACAGAAAGCCTCCCCAGTACAATCCTAGATTACACACAGACAGCTCCCCAGTACAATCCTAGATCACACACAGACAGTATCCCCAGTACAATCCTAGATTACACACAGACAGCTCCCCAGTACAATCCTAGATTACACACAGACAGTATCCCCAGTACAATCCTAGATTACACGCAGACAGCCTCCCAGTACAATCCTAGATTACACACAGACAGCCTCCCAGTACAATCCTAGATTACACACAGACAGCTCCCCAGTACAATCCTAGATTACACACATACAGCCTCCCCACTATAATCCTAGATTACACACAGAAAGCCTCCCCAGTACAATCCTAGATTACACACAGACAGCTCCCCAGTACAATCCTAGATCACACACAGACAGTATCCCCAGTACAATCCTAGATTACACACAGACAGCTCCCCAGTACAATCCTAGATTACACACAGACAGTATCCCCAGTACAATCCTAGATTACACGCAGACAGCCTCCCAGTACAATCCTAGACTACACACAGACAGCCTCCCAGTACAATCCTAGATTACACACAGACAGCATCCCCAGTACAATCCTAGATCACACACAGACAGCCTCCCAGTACAATCCTAGATTACACGCAGACAGCCTCCCAGTACAATCCTAGATTACACATAGACAGCCTCCCAGTACAATCCTAGATTACACATAGACAGCTTGCCCAGTACAATCCTAGATTACACACAGACAGCCTCCCAGTACAATCCTAGATTACACACAGACAGTATCCCCAGTACAATCCTAGATTACACACAAACAGCCTCCCAGTACAATCCTAGATTACACACAGACAGCCTCCCAGTACAATCCTAGATTACACATAGACAGCCTCCCAGTACAATCCTAGATTACACATAGACAGCCCTCCAGTATATTCCTAGATTACACACATACTGCCTCCCAGTAAAATCCTAGATTACACACAGACAGCTCCCCAGTACAATCCTAGATTACACACAGACAGCCTCCCAGTACAATCCTAGATTACACACAGACAGCCCTCCAGTATATTCCTAGATTACACACAGACAGCTCCCCAGTACAATCCTAGATTACACACAGACAGCTCCCCAGTACAATCCTAGATTATACACAAACAGCCTCCCAGTACAATCCTAGATTACACATAGACAGCCCTCCAGTATATTCCTAGATTACACACATACTGCCTCCCAGTATATTCCTAGATTACACACAGACAGCCTCCCCATTACAATCCTAGATTACACACATACAGCTCCCCAGTACAATCCTAGATTACACACATACAGCCTCCCAGTACAATCCTAGATTACACACAGACAGCTCCCCAGTACAATCCTAGATTACACACATACAGCCTCCCCACTATAATCCTAGATTACACACAGACAGCCTCTCAGTACAATCCTAGATTATACACATACAGCCCCCAGTACAATCCTAGATCACACACAGACAGCCTCCCAGTACAATCCTAGATTACACACAGACAGCCTCCCCATTACAATCCTAGATTATACACATACAGCTCCCCAGTACAATCCTAGATTACACACATACAGCCTCCCAGTACAATCCTAGATTACACACAGACAGCTCCCCAGTACAATCCTAGATTACACACATACAGCCTCCCCAGTACAATCCTAGATTACACACAGACAACCCCCCATATACAGTCCGATTCCTATATTACACACAGGCAGCCTCCCCAGAACAGTCCTAGATTACACAGAGACAGACTGCCAAATAACACACTGACAGCTCCCCAGTACAATCCTAGATTACACACAGGCAGCCATCCCTACTGTAAATCTTAGATTGTGTATGTGTGTTTGTATTTGTTTGTATATTTTTGTATACATAAGAACTGTACTTGTACTAGTGATCACTGTGGTGGAACTCCTTCGTTTCACATGGAATTATTGTGGAAGCCTTATAATCAAACGCTTTAACCTCGTAGACACTAGCATTTAGGTAGTTAACACAGTATCAGTATTCAAGTATCCGGATTCTACTTGTTGCTGGTTAATGAAGACTACATTTTAGACTAAATTGTGTCAGATAAAAGTTTATGGGTAATTGAGATTATTTTCCTAAAATGGGGCTTGGCTCTGTATAGATAACCTTCGCAAAATAAATAATTGCACTCAGGAAATATTGCAATTTTCTACACATCCACTGCTAGACACACACACACAGACACAAATATACACACACACACAAATATACACACACCAGCATTGCTTATATTTTTATTTTGGGGGCCTCTTGGGACCCCTGGTGTTCTTAGAAACACCCCTAGAGAACCAATGGTCTATAAATTGTAATCTTAAATAAATCTTATTTTTCTTAAGACCTGTTAAGACCTGTTATTTCTGTAGTAGTAGTATTCACACATCTTCATTCATTACACCCACTCAACAATTCCTTCACTTGTGTGTTCTGATAATCCATTGTTTGTTTTGTATATAAATATTGGCAAGATGCCATGGATGTGTATTTCAGTGTAAAGACATATATATTGATTCTTGTATATAGGGTGTTTATGGGTATATTAGTTTGTATGTCAAAATAAGTAAGAATACAAAAAAATGAGTTGAAAAAAATGTCAGTTATGACTTTTTAGTAGTCAGTGTAATGGTACAGTGTAATATTTAGGACCCAGAAGTAACATTTTAAGCAGGATTTTCCCATCCCATATGTATGTGCATGTAATGGGCAGCCAAATATCTAGTTAGTATGAAATTATCTTTAATAGTAACATACTGTGTACAATGAGAAATAATTGAGTAGAGACGACACAGCTAGGGATGGTATTCAACACACAAACCGTCTAAAGCGTTTCATGACAGTCTCACTGAATCATAGGTTGTGAATGCAACGTGGCATTGTTTTTAACTTTGAATGAATAAATGATTATTTTCTACCGGAAAATCCAAGACTGAGTCGGCTTTTTGGAGGTAGTGGGTCCATTGCAGCACTCACTTTCTGTGTCATCTAGTTTGTCTGAGCCAGAGGTAGGACATAGGAACCGGGGGAAATGGGTGGGACGTATCCCCCCCAAGGAACTCATGTGGGGGACAGATAATATAGAAACTACCCCCAGGCGATAGAAGCACCAGCCCGGGGGGTGCACATCGGTCCCTCCTGCTGGTCACCTCCTTGTAGCGTGGCCGAGCAGAGTGGACAGCGGGTAAAGGAGTTTAAGTATCCTCTACCCCGGTCTGACAGGAAGCTGCCCGCTGAGCGCAACAAGCAGCTTCCTGTCAGACCGGGTGGATTATCAGAAGCTCCTCTACCGTGGTCCGCTCGGCCACACTACAAAGAAGGTACAGAGGTACTGGGGGGGCAAAGTGACACACAGGGTTGCAAGGTGACATACAGGGGGGTGAGGGGGCAAAGTGACACACAGGGGGACTGTTGGTGGGCAAAGAGACACAGAGGGGGCTGCTTTAACAGTTTGATTTAAAAATGCTATTCCCCCCCCCCCCACACCCCAGATTTGTGGAGGTTCCTACGACTCTGGCCAGAGGCCGAGGCTGTGGGGAGTATCTCCGGACCTGCACAGGAGTCAGAGGCTTGGTGCGTCGATTTCAGAACTTATTGGAATAGTTACAAGGCATTTGTAGCGAACTTACTTTTTGTTACTATTGTTCATGTAATTCAGCCTTTACCATAACATCCTTGTTGCTTTTATTATGAAACATTACTATCACTTTAACATAACGTTATTCGTAAATTAAACTGCAGTTTTGTATTCTGGTCACCAGGTGGTGCTGTCGCTGTCAAGTACTTTGGAGAGAGTATGAGCCATTTTGATTCATATTCATAAAAGCAGTGCAGTGAAATTCTTATTTAACACTTTGAGAGCCAGAGAAAGCATTGCTATGCAATGCGTTGGATACGTCTCTGGCCCTCAAAGGGTTAAATTAACTGCCTCATAGGAGACATATCTAGATTCCCACAGATTTCCATTGATTTAAAAGGGACTTTTTAATATAGCATATTATAGAGACAGACCAATAACTTAGTCTGTCCCACAGAGTGTATTAAAGAAAGTATACTCCAGGTGGCGCTGTAACAGGTCATACCTTTCTTCTCATACAAAGACTAAGGGGACAGTTATTCCCTACTCTTGGTACAAGTTCCCCTTACCCCTTATATTATATATGTAGAATAGTCTCACATTCATTATAGACTATACTGAAAGGGGCGAGAGTTTCAAATATACTTAAACAGGTATCAACATTTAATATGTATACACCATAGATTATATAGAAATATAAAAAGTATATGATTAGTAATATTATATCATTACAAAATCCAATATAACTAGCAGAGTATAATTAAGAAATATGCTTGAAATAATAAAATAATAATATACCAGTCTTGAGTATCTTCTCTCTCTCTCTCTCTCTCTCTGTATATATATATATATATATATATACACTAAAGGGCGATGCTGTGGATATATGATTTTGTTGATGTGTGTAAAGCACTTTTCCTTTTTGATGTAGACCCACATTGACATAAGGGCTAAAATTTAGGGATGCAAGGGGAGGGGAAGGTCCTCATTAGCATACAGGATTGTTGAAGTGCTGTCGATGTGGAAGGGATGCTCTCCCTCACACAACACCAGCAGAACGACAATCTTGAAGTCAGTGAGCATTCTCTCTGCTGCCCCACTTGGTCAGTAGGGGGAGTGAAGAGAATCCTTTCAGCACCATGAACAGCATCACTCCCTTATACCGTTGAGTGTTACAGGAATGTGAATCACACACGCCTGTTTGAAATGTTCACCAACCAGTACACAATTATCCCTTCAGCTCCGTATCATTTTTCACAGTCATATTTGTTGTACACTCCCAAGGGAACAGGGATGGGGGGGTCAGGCAGCGTCCCTGGGGAGCTGTGGCTACCAGATGCTCCAGAGCCTTGTTCCCTTGCCCACTGGTAGTCACACAACCCCATGTACACTGCCTGGCCCCCCAGACTTGTTCATTGCCCACTGGTAGCCACAGATCCCCACTTACACTGTCCGACCCTCCCAGCTTTGCTCCGTTCCTCAACTGGTAGTCACAGAACCCCATTTACAGTGTCTGATCCCCCCAGCCTTTTTCCCTTGCCTACTGGTAGCCACTTCCTGGGCACGGGTACAAGGCTGAGGGTTGTGGGGCTAACACACAATATTGATATTCCTCATTCTCCCCCACAATGCTTTTGTTTGACATGCCCCCCCCAGAGAGCTTTCAACATGCTTCCCCACAACGCTTCCCCATCCTGGAGCACATGTTACAATGTACATGGAAGCGATCATGTATATATAAAAAAAAAATGTTCATAGTGCACTCTTAAAGCGGAACTACCACCCAAAAAGTATATTGCCCCACATAATTGGACATCTGGCGACTAGCTGCTCAGTAGCGCTAGTCACCAGAATTATTACCAGACTAAACAGAAATCGCTATTCTTCCAAGACTGACAGCAGGACGGAGCACGGACATCTTGCCATAGTGACGTCTGCACGCCTGCGCTGTCAGTCCCAGCCTGCTCTAGGAGGCGTTGCTAGGAGCCGGCCAGCTCCAAAAGGGACTGACAGCGCAGGTGCGCAATTCCAAAGACAGACACTCACTCCTGTTTTTTGGTGGCTGGACTATGTACCAATATTTATTGCTGTAATGTCCAGTTTATATACTAATTTGTCCAGTTTAATTACCATTTTATATATTGCCGTAAAGTTTAGTTTATACACTAATTTGTCCAGTTTATTTACCAGTTTATATTTTGCTGCAGTGTTCAGTTTATGTATTAATTTGGACAGCCTGTTTCCCAATTTATATTGCTGTTATGTCCAGTTTATGTATTAATTTAGCCAGTCTATTTCAGTTTATGTACAGGTATTGTATCTGTTTTGTCTAGTAAGTCTGCCAGTTTATTTTCCAGTTTATGTATTGCTGCAACGTCCAGTTTATATAATAATGTGGTTTGTTTGATAGTTTCTGTATTGCTGCAACGTCCAGCTTATATTCTAATTTGGTTTTTTTGCTAGTTTATATATTACTGCAGTGTCCAGTTTATATAATAATTTGGTTTCTTTGTTAGTTTCTATATTGCTGCAACGTCCAGTTTATATAATAGTTTGGTTTCTTTGTTGGCTTATATATATAGAAGCAATGTCCAGTTTATATAATAATTTGTTTGATTTGTTTTTTAGTTTTATATATTGATACAATGTTCTGTTTATATAACAATTTAACTAGTTTGCTTGCAAGTTTTTATATTGATACAATGTCCAGTTTATGTAACAATTTTGTTTGCTAGTTTATATATTGGTGCAATGTCTACTTTATGTAATAATTTGGTGTGTTTTATAGTTTATATATTGATGCAATGTCCAGTTTATATAATAATTTGGTTTGTTTGCTAGTAGTTTATATGTTGTTGCATTGTGCAGTTTATATATTCATTTGGTTTGTTTGCTAGTGTATATATTGCTGCAATGTCCAGTTTTTTTAATAATTTGGTTTGTTTGCTAGTTTATATACTTATAACATGTCCAGTTTATATAATAATTTGTTTTTTTGCTAGTTTATATATTGCTATACATTGTCCAGTTTATATAATAATTTGGTTTGTTTGCTAGTTTACATACTGATGATATGTCCAGTTTATATAATAATTTGGTTTGTTTGCTAGTTTATATACTGATGACATGTCCAGTTTATATAATAATTTGATTTGCGCTAGTTTATATATTGCTGCATTGTCCAGTTTATATAATAATTTCGTTTTTTTGCTAGTTTATATATTGCTGCAGTGTCCAGTTTATATAATAATTTTTTTTTGCTAGTTTATATTTTGCTGCATTGTCCAGTTTATATAATAATTTCATTTGTTTGCTAGTTTTTATACTGACGATATGTCCAGTTTATATAATGATTTGGTTTGTTTGCTAGTTTATATATTGCTGCATTGTCCAGTTTATATAATAATTTGGTTTGTTTGCTAGTTTATAAATTGATGCATTGTCCAATTTATATAATAATTTGGTTTGTTTGTTAGTTTCTATATTGCTGCATTGTCCAGTTTTTATAATAATTTGGTTTGTTTGCTAGTTTATATATTGCTGCATTGTCCAGTTTTTTTAATAATTTGGTTTGTTTGCTAGTTTATATACTTATAACATGTCCAGTTTATATAATAATTTGTTTTTTTGCTAGTTTATATATTGCTATACATTGTCCAGTTTATATAATAATTTGGTTTGTTTGCTAGTTTACATACTGATGATATGTCCAGTTTATATAATAATTTGGTTTGTTTGCTAGTTTATATACTGATGACATGTCCAGTTTATATAATAATTTGATTTGCGCTAGTTTATATATTGCTGCATTGTCCAGTTTATATAATAATTTCGTTTTTTTGCTAGTTTATATATTGCTGCAGTGTCCAGTTTATATAATAATTTTTTTTTGCTAGTTTTTTTTGCTAGTTTTTTTTTTGCTAGTTTTTTTTGCTAGTTTTGCTAGTTTTTTTTTGCTAGTTTTGTCCAGTTTATATAATAATTTCATTTGTTTGCTAGTTTTTATACTGACGATATGTCCAGTTTATATAATGATTTGGTTTGTTTGCTAGTTTATATATTGCTGCATTGTCCAGTTTATATAATAATTTGGTTTGTTTGCTAGTTTATAAATTGATGCATTGTCCAATTTATATAATAATTTGGTTTGTTTGTTAGTTTCTATATTGCTGCATTGTCCAGTTTTTATAATAATTTGGTTTGTTTGCTAGTTTATATATTGCTGCATTGTCCAGTTTATATAATAATTTGGTTTGTTTGTTAGTTGATATACTGATGCAATATCCAGTTTATATAACAATTTGGTTTGTTTGCTAGTTAATATATTGATGCAATATACAGTTTATATAATAATTTGGTTTGTTTGCTAGTTTATATATTGATGCAATATCCAGTTTATATAATAATTTGGTTTGTTTGCTAGTTTTTATATTGCTGCATTGTCCAGTTTATATAATAATTTGGTTTGTTTGCTAGTTTTTATATTGCTGCATTGTCCAGTTTATATAATAATTTGTCTGGTTTGTTTCATAGTTTATGTACTGATGAAATGTCCAGTTTGCCCAGTCTATTTTCCAGTTTATGTACAGCTGTTATATCCGGGTTGTATTATAATTTGGCAAGTATACATTCCAGTTTCCATTCAACTGCAATGTCCAGTTTATATAATTTTTAATTTTTTTCTCTAGATTATATTTTGCTATAATTTCCGATTTATAAACTAATTTGGACGGTTTATATTTCAAACATGAAGTATCACTGAAAGTAATTGTTTTATACGAAGTTGGCTCCTTTATCATTTTATTTAATGCCGTAATGTACAGCTTATACACTAATTTGGTCAGTTTATTTACTAGTTTATAGATTGCTGTAATGTCCAGTTTATATACTATTTGGACAGTTTATTATGTCTGTAACACACAGTTAATTTGCTTTTACGGACAGTTTATTTAACAGTTTATGTTTTGCTGTAACAAGTACTTTATATCCTACTCTGAGCAGTTTGTTTTGTGTTTTATAAATTGCAATAATGTCTAGTTTATAAGCTGATTAGAGCAGTTCATTACCTGATTTTATATTATTGTACAGGGTAGTGTATTTAACATGATTTTCTGTATTTGTATTTTATACAGTGGATATAAAAAGTCTACACACGCCTGTTAAAATGCCAGGTTCTTGTGATGTCAAAGAATGAGACAAAGATAAATCATGTCAGAACTTTTTCCATCTTTAATGTGACCTATAACGTGAACAATTCAATTGCAAAAAAACTGAAATCGTTGAGGAGGAAAAATAAAAAACTCACAATAACCTGGTTGCATAGGTGTGCACACCCTTAAACTAATACTTTGTTGAAGCACCTTTTGATTTTAACACAGCAATTTGTCTTTTTGGGTAGGAGTTTATTAGCATGGCACATCTTGACGTGGCAATATTTGTCCACTCTTCTTTCCAAAAGCTCTCCAAATCTGTCAGATTGTGAGGACATCTCCTGTGCACAGCCCTCTTCAGATCACCCCACAGATGTTCAATTGGATTCAGGTCTGGTCTCTGGACGGGCCATTCCAAAACGTTAATCTTCTTCTGGTGAAGCCATGCTTTTGTGGATTTGGATGTGTGCTTTGGGTTGTTATCGTGCTGAAAGGTGAACTTCCTCTTCAGCTTTCTAACGGACGCCTGAAGGTTTTGTGCCAAAATTGCCTGTTATTTGGAACTGTTCATAATTCCCTCCACCCTGACTAAGGCCCTGGTTCCAGCTGAGGAAAAACAGCCCCAAGGCATGATGCTGCCACCACCATGCTTCACTGTGGGTATGGTGTTCTTTGGGTGATGTGCAGTGTTGTTTTTGCGCCAAACATACATTTTGGAATTATGGCCAAAAAGTTCAAGCTTGGTTTCATCAGACCATAACACATTTTCCCACGTGCTTTTGGGGGACTTGACGTTTGTTATTGCAAACTTCAGCCGGGCTTGGATGTTTTTCTTTGTAAGAAAAGGCTTCCGTCTTGCCACCCTACCCCATAGCCCATTCATATGAAGAATACGGGAGATTGTTGTCACATGTAGCACACAGCCAGCACTTGCCAGAAATTCTTGCAGTTCCTTTAATTTTGCAGTAGACCTCTTGGAAGCCTCCCTAACCAGGTTTCTTCTCTTCTTCTCATCAATGTTGGAGGGACGTCCAGTTCTTGGTAATGTCTCTGTTGTGCCATATTTTCTCCACTTGATGATGACTGTCTTCACTGTGTTCCATGGTATATCTAATGCTTTGGAAATTCTTTTGTACCCTTCTCTTGACTGATGTCTTTCAACAATGAGATCCCTCTGATGCTTTTGAAGCTCTCTGTGGACCATGGCTTTTGCTCTGAGATGCAACTAAGCAAATGTCAGGAAAATCCAACTAGAACGGCTGAACTTTATTTGTGATTAATCAGAGTCACTTTAAATGATGGCAGGTGTGTAATGACTTTTATTTAACATGAAATTGAATGTGATTGGTTAATTCTGAACACAGCCACATCCCCAGTTATAAGAGGTTGTGCACACCTATGCAACCAGGTTATTGTGAGTTCCCCCCCCCCCCTCAGCGATTTCAGTTTGTTTTGCAATTGAATTGTTCACGTTATAGGTCACATTAAAGGTGGAAAAAGTTCAGACAAGATTTATCTTTGTCTCATTCTTTAACATCACAAGAATCTGGCATTTTAACAGGGGTGTGTAGACTTTTTATATCCACTCTAAGCACATCTGGGAACTTTTATGTGTGGACTCCCGGAGAGGAGTCCTGTGGTGCCGCTGGGAGGAGAAAAATGATGCTATTCTTGTAAAAAAGGGGCTGGGCTTAATCACAAGTGGGTGGGGCTTAACTGGCATGAAAAAAGTGGTAAAAATAAGCTGGAGAAAGAAGAGACGTGGGCGAGGAGTGGGAGGAACAGTATGGGAAAGAGCAGAAGTAGACAGAGTTTCAATAGAAAACCCCCACATCCGGGGAATCAGCCTCTGCCCCGGAGATCCGGTAATTAGCAGCAAAAACCATAGTCTCCGGGGCAAATCTAGAGCGTTCCCATCTATGTTTATAAGGCAGAGTTCACCAAAAGGTGTAGCACACTTAAATCAACACTAACACTTCATAATCATACCGGGGAACGTGTTCATCTTGAGCCCCTGGAGAGGGCTCAAGTGCTGCAGATAAGAGGAAGTTCAGGACGCAATTTGTGGCAAAAAAGGGCAGGGCCTAACTGGGTGGGCAGGGCTTACGCATCTTTGTGCCATAAAGTAGGCATGAAGTAGGAGAAACATGATGGAATGGAGGAGAAGTGGGAGGAACAGGGAGGAAAAGAGCAGAAGTGAGAGCGGAGTGGGAAGGATAGAATGGGAAAGAGGAGAAGTGGGAGGAAAGGAGAAGAGGTGGGCGGGAAGTGGGCAGAACAGGTTGGGAAGGAGGAGAAGTGGAAGGAACAAGATGAGAAGGAGGAGAAGTGGGTAGGAAGTGGGAGAAACAGGGTGGGAAGGAAGAGAAGTGGATGGGAAGTGGGAAGAACAGAGTGGGAAGGAGAAGAACTGGGAGGGAAGTGGGGGAAACAAGGTGGAAATGAGGAGAAGTGGGCAGGAAGTGGGAGGAATAGGGTGAGAAGGAGGAGAAGTGAGCAGGAAGTGGGAATAACAGGGTGGGGAAGGAGGAGAAGTGGGTGGGAATTGGGAGGAGCAGGGTGGGAAGGAGGAGAACTGGGCAGGAAGTGGGTGGAACAGGGTGGGAAGGAGGAGAAGCGGGTGGGAAGTGGGAGGAGCAGGGAAGGAGGAGAAGTGGGCAGGAAGTGGGTGGAACAGGGTGAGAAGGAGGAGAAGTGGGCAGGAAGTGGGTGGAACAGAGTGAGAAGGTGGAGAAGTGGGCAGGAAGTAGAAGAAACAGGGTAGGAAGGAGGTGAAGTGGGTGGGAAGTGGGAGGAACAGGGTGGGAGGAGAGAAAACTCACCACCACCACTGGAGAATCAGCCTCTGTCACCAGAGACCTGGTACTTCATTCTGAAAACCGGAGTCTCCAGGACAGATCCAGACGCTTCCCAGGTATGCACATAATACACACACACTTATCTTACTATGGCCAGAAAATCTTATTGGCCCTTATGCCTTTGTTTAATAGATAACACCTTCAATCAGTCCTGCATGTTGCTGGCAGTTTTTTACATTGAAGCAGGCAGAGTGCATGAGCCTTTTTTAGTCCTTTGAGGATCAGTGCACCTCTCTGGTCTTTAAAGGGTTAAAGGGATAGTAATACTTTGTTTTATCTTTATTTTATTTTGTAGGCATTAAAAAAACATGAAGAACGATATAAGTCTTATCTCTCAAACATTTATGGTTTGAGAGATATTCACAAGCAAAGTTTCCCCTCCCGGCCCTTTTACCTAGTGTAAACTATCTCTTCTCAGATGTGGAATCCAGTCCATAGACCAGACAGATAACAGAAGGGGACAATCTTCTTCCTATGAGAACAATGAAAGCCCTGCCCCCCTTGACAAGTTTTTCAGGTTTTTCCCTTATCTTAATTGAAGATTGTCCCTCTCTGCAGTCTACCTGGGCACCTCCCTTCTGCTCTGGCTGAACAGGGGAGGGGAAACTTTGCTTGTGAATATCTCTTAAACCATAAAGGTTTGAGAGATAAGACTTATATTGTTCTTCATGTTTTTTTTAATGTCTACAAAATAAAATAAAATAAAGATACAATGAAGTATTACTATCCCTTTAAGTTTTACATTTGCAGCGAGCAGAGTCTGAGGTTCTACCAGCAACTATCATGTCCGCCTCCGTGCACATGACATCTAGGACTGATTGAAGCTGTTATCTCCTTAACAAAGGACAGAATTCATAGAGGGGAACGTTATTGTTATTATCATTATTATTAGGTGTTAAATTCTCCTTTAAAAAATACCCATGGAAATTACAGAGCATTTTGATCATTTTTATTTGTCTCCTGTGATACTTACGTTTTATCTTAGAATTTGTCCAAAGCATTGACGCTTGTGTACAGGGCTAGATTTACATTCCAGGGGCTCCTGGGCAAGGCAATTTAGGTGCCCTTAGCTCCACCCATGGCCACACACCCTGCTCCTCACATGACCCCGCCCCCTGTCACATCCACTTTTCCTGGGACAGAAAATACCCTTCTCCTATAACAAGCAAGAGCGAAAAAAGCTTTAACCCTTTCAGTGCCCCTCTGGCACTGAAAGGGTTAACCCTTTGGTTGCCGGAGGGATCTACATCGCATTGCATCTCATCACTCTGGCTTCCAAAGCGGTTAAATAATAACCTTTAACCCCTTAGGGACCCTTGACGTACCAGGACCGTCAAGGGTAAATTTGCTCGAACGACCCTTGACGGTCCTGGTACGTCACATACTTTTTACTTACAGCGCTCTACCGGGAGCACTGTAAGTAAAAATAGGGCATGAAATAGACCGCTCCAAGATCGGAGTGATCTGTTTCAAGCCCCATAGTGACGCGCCGATACACGTGACAGGTCACGTGTACCGGCTCGTCAAAGTGCCCCTATGCGGTCGTTATGGGACGGAAATGTCCCATAACCTCCGGTCCTTAAGGGGTTAAAGGGGGTATGACATCGGCGCAGGGGCATTGGGATTGTTTTGGCCACACCCACCATTCAGAATGTGGGTGTGGCCAACACAGCTGAGGCGCCACCCCTCAAATTTTGGAGTTCCAGGCAGTTTCCTCCTCTGCCTAATGGGAAATCCAGCCCTGTTTGTGTATCCACTGGTTTCCGTGCTGAATGTTTTCTGTGTCAGTAGGAATGAGCGCATTCACATCTATAAATCTCTATTTGCACCCCTTAATTACCCCACCAGCTTATTAGAGAAATTATTTCCTTTTCTACAAATTGCCTGTAATTAGTGTGCATTAATTAGATATATTGGCTGCCAGCTCAAACTATTGTCATAAGCTAATGAAGATCCACTTAATTACAGCAGAAATAATGAGACTATACATTGATTTAATTCTCCCTTTATGTGATTTACGCTCCGTTGCTGAAGATAGGCTGCCTGTTCCCCTATCCATCCTTATTACATACTGACCACCTAACCCTATATAAATACTACCTGCCTGATCCCTTGTCCATCCTTATTACATACTGACCACCCAACCCTATATAAATACTACCTGCCTGATCCCTCATCCATCGTAGTACAAACTGACTCCCCAACCCTATATAAATACTACCTGCCTGTTCCCCTATCCATCCTTATTATATACTGACCCCCCAACCCTATATAAATACTACCTGCCTGATCCCTATCCATCCTTATTACATACTGACCCCCCAACCCTATATAAATACTACCTGCCTGTTCCCCTATCCATCCTTATTACATACTGACCCCCCAACCCTATATAAATACTACCTGCCTGATCCCTATCCATCCTTATTACATACTGACCCCCCAACCCTATATAAATACTACCTGCCTGTTCCCTATCCATCCTTATTACATACTGACCACCCAACCCTATATAAATACTACCTGCCTGATCCCTCATCCATCCTTATTACAGACTGACCTCCCAACCCTATATAAATACTACCTGCCTGTTCCCTATCCATCCTTATTACATACTGACCACCCCAACCCTATATAAATACTACCTGCCTGTGCCCTATCCATCCTTATTACAGACTGACTCCCCAACCCTATATAAATACTACCTGCCTGTTCCCCTATCCATCCTTATTACATACTGACCCCCCAACCCTATATAAATACTACCTGCCTGATCCCTATCCATCCTTATTACATACTGACCCCCCAACCCTATATAAATACTACCTGCCTGTTCCCTATCCATCCTTATTACATACTGACCACCTAACCCTATATAAATACTACCTGCCTGATCCCTCATCCATCCTTATTACAGACTGACCTCCCAACCCTATATAAATACTACCTGCCTGTTCCCTATCCATCCTTATTACATACTGACCCCCCGACCCTATATAAATACTACCTGCCTGATCCCTATCCATCCTTATTACATACTGACCCCCCAACCCTATATAAATACTACCTGCCTGTTCCCCTATCCATCCTTATTACATACTGACCACCCAACCCTATATAAATACTACCTGCCTGATCCCTCATCCACCCTTATTACATACTGACCACCCCAACCCTATATAAATACTACCTGCCTGTTCCCTATCCATCCTTATTACATACTGACCCCCCGACCCTATATAAATAATACCTGCCTGATCCCTATCCATTCTTATTACAGACTGACCCCCCAACCCTATATAAATACTACCTGCCTATTCCCTAGCCATCCTTATTACAGACTGACCCCCAACCCTATATAAATACTACCTGCCTGTTCCCTATCCATCCTTATTACAGACTGATCACCCAACCCTATATAAATACTACCTGCCTGTTCCCTATCCATCCTTATTACAGACTGACCCCCCAACCCTATATAAATACTACCTGCCTGTTCCCTATCCATCCTTATTACATACTGACCCCCCAAACCTATATAAATACTACCTGCCTGTTCCCTACCCATCCTTATTACATACTGACCCCCCAACCCTATATAAATACTACCTGCCTGATCCCTCATCCATCCTTATTACATACTGACCCCCCAACCCTATATAAATACTACCTGCCTGATCCCTATCCATCCTTGTTACATACTGACCACCCAACCCTATATAAATACTACCTGCCTGTTCCCCTATCCATCCTTATTACATACTGACCCCCCCAACCCTATATAAATACTACCTGCCTGTTCCCTATCCATCCTTATTACATACTGACCACCCAACCAAACCCAACTTTGTTTGGCCCTTGGTCTCTTCTTATGTTCAGGACAGCCTTTTGCCTATCCCACCTATGCGTAATTTCTGTCACTGTATTAACTTCTGCCACTTTTGCTGGTAGGCTATTCCACTTATCTACTACTCTTTCAGTGAATTAAAACTTTCTTACATTACATCTAAACCTGTGTCCCTCTAGTTTTAGACTATGGCCTCTTGTCCTAACATTTATACTCCTATGAAATGTACTTCCCCCCTGCACTTTGTTGAATTCCTTCATGTGTTTGAATGTTTCTATCATATCCCCTCTCTCTCTTCTCTCCTCCAAGCTATACCTGTTCAGATCCTTTAGTCTATCCTGATATGTCTTTTACTGTAAACCAGTCACCATTTTAGTAGCCCTTCTCTAAATTCTCTCTAGAGTATCTATATCCTTCTGGAGATGGGGTCTCCAGTACTGTACACAATACTCTAGGTGAGGTCTAACTAGAGATCTGCAGAGTGACATGACCACTTCCCTTTTACAGTTATTGATGCCCCTGTCTATACAACCCAGTACCCTGCTTGCAATCCCCACCGCTTTGTTGCATTGCCTGCCTACCTTTAAGTCATTAGAAATAATTTCTCCCAAACCCTTTCCTCTGACAGCACAGTACCCTTAATGGTATATTTTTAATTTGGATTTTTATGTCCCAAGTGCATTATATACATTTATCAATATTAAACTGCAGCTACCACACTTTTGTCCACACCTTAATGGTTTGAGAGATAATCGCTCCTAAAATTGCCCTCTCCCTCCCCCTTCCCCGAAGTCAGCGTTGTAGCTGACTGAAAAGAAATTCGGTCTTAGATCATCAGGCGGCTCTGCAGCAGAGCCGCTATCGCGTTAATAAAAAAAAAAAATTCACTAAAACAGTCTTCTACGTGTGCTTGCAAACCAATCACAAACCAAGCACACGCAGAAGACCATTTCAGTGAAAGACTTCTTTTTTATTAACGCAATCGTGGCTGTGCTGCAGAGCCGCCTGAAAGTCGTACTACAGCTTCCCTGCAGTCAGCTAGAACACTGACTACGGGGAAGGGGGAGGGAGAGGGCAACTTTAGGAGTGATTATCTCTCAAACCATAAAGGTTTGAGAGATGACACTGGGGGCAATACATTTATTTTTAATATTACTTTAATACAGGGATTAGTAATAATTAAAGGGATAGTAATACTTCATTTTAACTTTATTTTATTTTGTAGGCATTAAAAAAACATGAAGAACGATATAAGTCTTATCTCTCAAACCTTTATGGTTTGAGAGATATTCACGAGCAAAGTTTCCCCTCCCTCCCCTTTTACCTAGTGTAAGCCATCTCTTCTCAGATGTGGAATCCAGTCCATAGACCAGACAGATAACAGAAGGGGACAATCTTCTTCCTATGAGAACAATGAAAGCCCTGCCCCCCTTGACAAGTTTTTCAGGTTTTTCCCTTATCTTAATTGAAGATTGTCCCTCTCTGCAGTCTACCTGGGCACCTCCCTTCTGCTCTGGCTGAGCAGTGTTACATCAGTAAAAGGGGCAGGAGGGGGATACTTTGTCATTGAATCACTCTAGAACTACAACTCTGACAGAATTGATATAACACTCTCCAAAGTCCAAATACTATGATGATTAATTAGAGCTGCTTTTATTATGAAACATTACTATCCCTTTAAGTATTACTAGCCCTTTAATTCACAGCCAAAGTGATGATGAATAGAAGGGAGCGTTGGCTGCCCCCCCCCCCTTCTCTCTCCTAATGTTCTGCTCTTATCTATTCATTGTAAACATATTGTCTTCTCACCTGTTTATCTCACACATATTCCTCCTTTTCTTTACCCCTTCCTGCTGTCCTTTGTTTTTCTCACTTTTTCTTCATCACTCGCCCCCCACCCAGTTGTGTGGGCAGTCACTCCATGGGTACGATGCCAGTCTCTCTGTGTGCCAATGTTTCTCAGTCGCTGCCCATCAGAACGTGCCAGGTGTGTGGGCGTGATAGAGAAACCCCTGTATAAATAATTCACTTTACATTATGTACTCTAGACAACGACTCATCACCACTGTACACTACAGCACACAGCGCTCATTATCATTGTGCCACAGGGCTGAACAAATACATTGTGAAAACCTAGGGGCCATGGCTAAGTTTTTTTTGAGCCAGCTAGGGGTTTTAGAGCCAATAAAGCATCATTTGTGCTTATATATAAAAAAAATATATAATAAAATATTAGAAGCTGGGACTCTGGTATTCTGGGAATCTTCCACCCCTGATGTACTGATAATACAGAGAGACATATGTTTATTATCAATATTTATTCAATATACTCTCTACCATTATACAGTGCAGTATATTCATTAGAAGTGTGTAGATACTCATGGTAAGTGTTTCTGTTACACACAGTAATTATATAGATATACCTGACTGCTGTACGATGGACTCCTACCTAGGTAAGTCCTTCTGTTACACACAGTAATTATACAGATACGCCTGACTGCTGTACGATGGACTCCTACCTAGGTAAGTGCTTCTGTTACACACAGTAATTATACAGATACGCCTGACTGCTGTACGATGGACTCCTACCTAGGTAAGTGCTTCTGTTACACACAGTAATTATACAGATACGCCTGACTGCTGCATGATGGACTCCTACCTAGGTAAGTGCTTCTGTTACACACAGTAATTATACAGATACGCCTGACTGCTGCATGATGGACTCCTACCTAGGTAAGTGCTTCTGTTACACACAGTAATTATACAGATACGCCTAACTGCTGCATGATGGACTCCTACCTAGGTAAGTGCTTCTGTTACACACAGTAATGACATAGATACACCTGACTGCTGCATGATGGACTCCTACCTAGCTAAGTGCTTCTGTTACACACAGTAATGACATAGATACACCTGACTGCTGCGTGATGGACTCCTACCTAGGTAAGTGCTTCTGTTACACACAGTAATGACATAGATACACCTGACTGCTGCGTGATGGACTCCTACCTAGCTAAGTGCTTCTGTTACACACAGTAATTATATAGATACACCTGACTGCTGCGTGATGGAATCCTACCTAGCTAAGTGCTTCTGTTACACACAGTAATTATATAGATACACCTGACTGCTGCGTGATGGACTCCTACCTAGCTAAGTGCTTCTGTTACACACAGTAATTATATAGATACACCTGACTGCTGCATGATAGACTCCTACCTAGCTAAGTGCTTCTGTTACACACAGTAATGACATAGATACACCTGACTGCTGCATGATAGACTCCTACCTAGCTAAGTGCTTCTGTTACACACAGTAATGACATAGATATACCTGACTGCTGCGTGATGCACTCCTACCTAGGTAAGTGCTTCTGTTACACACAGTAATTATATAGATACACCTGACTGCTGTATAATGGACTCGTACCTAGGTAAGTGCTTCTGTTACACACAGTAATTATATAGATACACCTGACTGCTGTATAATGGACTCCTACCTAGGTAAGTCCTTCTGTTACACACAGTAATTATACAGATACACCTGACTGCTGTATGATGCACTCCTACCTAGGTAAGTCCTTCTGTTACACACAGTAATTATATAGATACACCTGACTGCTGTATGATGGACACCTACCTAGGTAAGTGCTTCTGTTACACACAGTAATTATATAGATACACCTGACTGCTGTATGATGGACTCATACATAGGCAAATCCCTTGTTAAACAAATGCAGAGCCTCTTATTTCACATGAATAAAGCTCTCCTTCACACCCTCTCACTACCTA
>JBBDGT010000067.1:52500-74896 GCA_037306005.1 Rhinophrynus dorsalis | reverse complement strand
AAATTGCTGTAATGTCATTCCTGCAAATTTTTGCACATTTTTTCTCACACATTCGGCCCTAAGGACCTTATTCATCAAGCTAAATAGATTCAGTTTTGGAGGAAACCAACAGAATTGTAGGGGGAAAATCGACTATCCCAATTATTTAAATTGGGTGTGAATCCCTTATATCCTAGAGAAGTCTCTAAGATATTGCAAATCAATGGGTTTTTTTTTTTTTTTTACATTTATTCTTTATTTATATGGCACCAGCTTATTGTGTAACGCTGTACAAAATGGAATGACATACAGAGACATTAAACAGTACAAATGGATCATGGATCACAGAAGGAATATGGGGCCTTGCTTGTGTGAGCTTACAGAATACATTCAAGAACTCTCTGGCTGTCAAACAGGTAAATGTACGATCGCAATTTCTTTCTAAGTAAGATGCTGGAATTGCCTAACGTCCATTTACTCAGTCATGTGTGCCAGAATTCCTTCTTAATGTCGCCAAGGGGAAGACATTGGATCAGGCAGCATTGTATTATTTTATTTTATACGCCACCCCATGGCATGCTCAAGTAAATGGAGTGCACGCATTCCATTTCCTATATGCCATGCTTAGTGCAAGTGTCCCTCTTTAGGAGATATTAGGGGACCATACCTCCCATGTGTTTCTCTTTAGGAGATATTAGGGGTCCATACCTCCCAAGTATCCCTCTTTAGGAGATATTAGGGGTCCGTACCTCCCAAGTGTCCCTCTTTAGGAGATATTAGGGGTCCACACCTCCCAAGTGTCCCTCTTTAGGAGATATTATGGGTCTGTACCTCCCCAAGTGTCCCTGTTTAGGAGATATTAGGGTTCCATACCTCCCAAGTGTCCCTCTTTAGGAGATATTAGTGGTCCATTTCTCCCAAGTGTCCCTCTTTAGGAGATATTAGGGGTCCGTACCTCCCAAGTGTCCCTCTTTAGGAGATATTAGGGGTCCATATCTTCCAAGTGGTCCTCTTTAGGAGATATTAGGGGTCCATACCTCCCAAATGTCCCTCTTTAGGAGATACTAGTGGTCTGTACCTCCCAAGTGTTCCTCTTTAGGAGATAATAGTGGTCCGTACCTCCCAAGTGTTCCTCTTTAGGAGATATTAGGGGTCCATATCTCCCAAGTGTTCTCTTTAGGAGCTATTAGGGGTCCATACCTCCCAACTGTTCCTCTTTAGGAGATATTAGGGCTCCATAGCTCCCAAGTGTCCTTCTTCAGGAGAAATTAGGGGTCTATACCTCCCAAGTATCCCTCTTTAGGAGGGACAGTCCCTCTTTGAGACCCAAATCCCTCTGTCCCTCTTTCTTACCCTGGTGTCCCACTTTTTTAGGAGATCAGACTGTGTGGTCTGTATATAAGGTATCACATTGCTCTAAAGCAATAAATCTCACATTATTTCTTGTTTAAACTCTAGTGAATCTGTTTATTCATTATTCTGTGTAAATAAAATACTTTGGTCTTGCGCTAAATCATTCATTAATTTACACAAAGTGGTGTTATTAAATAATAGAGTAACCTAGAAATTCTCGGTAACGCCCTGCCCCCTAGTCATGCTCCCAGCAACACCACCTTAGCCAAAAGTGTCCTTCTAAGGCCATATGAAATGTAGGGAGGAATGTTAGCGCATTCACCACCATATCTCCATCCTGGCCTATTATCGACCTTTAGTGCATCTAACCATGGTGAACAAAAGGGGGAAGGTGCCTAAAAGTTGGTCTCAGAAGATATCCCCAATGCTGCCCTGGTTCATTGATGCATTGACACATGGTCTATTTCAACTGTGTATGCAAACTCAGTAGTTTGGAGCTGGGAGCCACCGACTTCCAGGTTGTGTTCCAGCTGACATGGTCACGTTTCAGACCCTTCGATCAGCTGACAGGAGCCAATTAAGTGCTTCACAGCTCAGCCTCTGGCATTTTACTATGTCTTATATCACGGGAACTCCCTTAGGAGCAGACTTAGCAAAATGTGAAAATTCCCTTTAATTCTATTTGAGTGCCACGGGGGCGGCCTTCAAATGGTTACAGTGGCACTGGGTCAGAAACAGGTGACATGACAGGGTATCATCAAATCATCCCCCTTAAAACCAAAATCCCCTTTTTTCACCCCCTTATTAAACATTCTCAAACATCAGGATGTGTTCAAAAGACCATAGCATTTGTTACAACCATAAACATAGATTCTGAACATTTTATTTATTAACAATTCAACATGAATAAATAACACGTACAGTTTTATGCCCCAGTGCTCTCTCGATATCATTATTGCGTAACTAGCGCAACATATTATTAATAGCAAAACATGACCACACCTGGGAACTTTGACTTGTGGACTCCTCGGTGGGAGGTCCCGTGGTGCCGCTGGAGGGAGAAAAATGACACGATTGGCGTAAAAAGGGGTGGGGCTTAATTGTGAGCGGGGTGGGGCTTATTAAACGTGGCCAGAGTTGAAGGAATAGGCTGGGGAAGAAGGAGAAGCGGGAAGGGAGTGGGAGGTGTAGAAGTGGGCAGAAGACCTTCTTTGCGCATCAAGCACCCCACCGTGCTGTGAGGACAAAAACTTTACCTGGCCAAGAAACTACTCAAGGTCTTGTGCTTCCCAATGACCCCACCACTACTACATCATCTCAAGCTCATGCACAATCATTGGGCACACCAAACCTCAGCAGTAATGCTCCTCACCGCTGACCTTGAGGTGTACAACTGCTCACAAAATGGCTGCGGGATCCATAAAAGCCCATAGCTAGGCTGACCATACGTACCATTTTAAAAGGGACAGTACCATTTTTTTTTCAGATTTCCAGACTGTCCCTTCTTTTTAACATAAATATCAATTTTGTCCCGTTTTTAATATAACATTTATATAGTTTTTTAATTTTTTGTAAAAAAACTGAGCACAGTTTGTTTATTTTTCATAAGATAAAGTAAATCGGAGCTTACTATCGTCACACTAGTGGTTTTACTGTACACATTGATTACCACAGAGTCTTATGACTCGAGTGACTCATAACTGTCTAAGACTCTGGAGTCTATGGTAAATTACCATAGAGTCTCTTAGACAGTGATATGACGACGAGTCATAAGACTCTATGGTAATCAATGCGTACAGTAAACACAGTAAAGCCACTAATGTGAGTGACGAAGAGAGGAAGTTCTGATTTACTTCAGGGGCAGGCTTTTTGGCCAAAGAGAGAGAGATCACCGCTAGTAAGAGACGGAGCAAATGCGTTCTCGCTGCTTGCAGGTTACTGCGATCGGACTTGGAGTGACGGAGTCCCACTGTCCATCTGTCCCACACCCAGTCCCGTTTTTTGTCTCAAGGAAATATGGTCAGTCTACCCATAGCCAGTACCCCTCTGGAATTGACTCCCATAGCTTAATGCATAGACTGTTCTGCTCCACTTCCTCCAATCTTCCTGTTTCCTGCCTTCAAGCTCCCTCTGCTGCCTTGAGTGCCTCTTGCTCGGGGCGTTCCATTTGTTTTAAAGCATAAATTATACAGATGTCTGAGCTGCACGTCCACTGAAGCATGGCTGATTTGTGTAACTATCCCGAGTGGAATTGCCCCTCTGTATACTGACACACAAATGTGCATGCATAAATCACTTTTGGCCATAAGCCCAAAGAAAGAAAAGACCATTTCTGGAGCAAACCATCCAGTAGGTATCTAGTGAATTCATTGCAAAATACTGGAAAACCCTAAACATTTCCTGTTTTCAGCATTCAGTGGGGGATGTATAGAAGTGGTGGTTGGACAAAGTGCATAAAAAGGGACAAATTCAAGTTGAGCATCATATAAAAGCGTATTAGCCATTTGGGAAAACATTAGTAAACTAGTGTAAAAGCCCATGTACACGGGTCACAGTGCCACCCAGCAGCCTCTGCTGGTGCCCGGAGCCTCTCTGATCACCAAACGGTCCTAGGAAGGTGCACAGAGAGGACTCCGGTCCAAATTCAGAGCGCCTTGCTCTTTATCAGCCACGGCGCAATCAAGCAGTCTGTACTGCACATGACCCCAGCACGAGCAGTCTCTGCTGCACATTACTGCAGCACGCAGTCTCTACTGGGCATGACTGCAGCACACCGTCTCTACTGCACATGACTGCAGCATGAAGTCTCTACTGGGCATGACAGCAGCACGCCGTCTCTACTGCACATGACTCAAGCACGCCATCTCTACTACGCATTACTGCAGCACGCAGTCTCTACTGGGCATGACTGCAGCACGCCATCTCTACTGCGCATTACTGCAGCAAGCAGTCTCTACTGGGCATGACTGCAGCACACCGTCTCTACTGCGCATGACTGCAGCACGCCGTCTGTACTGCACATTACTGCAGCACGCAGTCTCTACTGGGCATGACTATAGCACGCCGTCTCTACTGCACATGACTGCAGCACGCCGTCTCTACTGCACATGACTGCAGCACGCCGTCTCTACTGCGCATTACTGCAGTACGAAGTCTCTACTGCTCATGACTGCAGCACACAGTCTCTATTGAGCATGACGGCTTCTGACAAACATTCTAGCAAATTATTATATAGGATGTTTGAAACAGAGGAAACTTTAAGAAGGCACAAGCGATGTGTAAAAAAAGACACAAATTGCACCATAAATTGTTTTCTGTATGTTAAGGGAATGTGATGATATTAGCATTCCGCTCTGGTAATTCTCTAATCATTCCTTATTGATGTCTTCATCCAATAAACGCCCCTGTACCGCTACAAATCAATATAACATCTCAACTGGAATCATTGCTCATCCTCAGAATGACACAAAGCTTAATATTTATATAAATTAAACTGGGATTAAATTACACAATATACGTATTAATATTCCATGCACAATGGATGAGGATTACATTTAATTTCCTGTACAGTATGATACTGGTAATTTTTAAATGTCCCTTTTATTGAACAATATTAATAAAGGTTTGAAAAAGCAAATAATCTGTTTAAAGTGCAACTACCACCGCTAAACAACTTCAGCTTAAATAATTCCCCATCTGGCGACTAGCTTCTTAGTAGCGCTAGTCACCAGAATTATTACCTTGTTAAAGAGGATTATCAATTCTTGTTGGTCTGACAGGCAGGACGGAGCGCAGACATCTTCCCATAGTGACGCCTGCATGCCTGCGATGTCAGTACCAGCTGGTCCGCGGACAATCCTGCGGCTCTTCAGGAGAGTCGAAATTGTGCTCTTTAGAAATAAATACTTCTTTTGAATGGTCTGAAACGTGTGCTTGCAAACCAGGCACACGTTGTAGACCGCTCAAATGAAGTATTTCTTTCTAAAGAGCAGCAGGACGGTCCATAGACCGGGATGTCCGTCTGAACGATAGAAAGGTGATGTCAGTGCAAGGGGAGGGAAGGGAACTTTGTAAGCTGATATCTCTCAAATCATAAAGGTTTGAGAGATCGGACATGGCGCAATTAATTCATTTTTTTACTAGGTACATTATTAAATTGAATTATTACTATCCCTTTAAGTGCCAGCATGAGTTGGAATCATAACATTGTATGCAGCTTACACCAGTAGGACATCTTAATGAGGAGTGATCTTTGTGTCTGAGCAGTCCGTCCCTTTCTTGTCGCTGATAGGTTATTTGCCAAAGGGGGAGTTGCGTTATACCTTAAAGGGATAGTAATGTTTCACAATAAAAGCAGCTCTAATTAATCATCATAGTATTTGGACCCTGGAGAGTGTTATTTCAATTCTGTCAGAGTTGTAGTTCAACAGTAATTGAATGATAAAGTATCCCCCTCCCACCCCTTTTACTGATGTAACACTGCTCAGTTCAGAGCAGCAGGGTGTGTCCAGGCGGATTGCAGAGAGGGACAATCTTCAATTAAGATAAGGGAAAAACCTGAAAAAACAGTCAAGGGGGCAGGGCTTTCATTGTTCTCATAGGAAGAAGATTGTTCCTTGCTGTGAGCTGTCTGGTCTGTGGACTAGATTCCACATCAGAGGGGAGGTGTCTTACACTAGGTAAAAGGGGAGGGAGGGGGATACTTTTTCATTCAATTACTCTTTAACCATAACTCTCACAGAACTGAAATAACACTCTCTATGGCTCATATACTATGAAGATTAATTGGAGCTGCTGTTTTTGTGAAACATTACTATCCCTTTAAGGTGAAGGCAGGGGTGGACAGAGCAGGCACACAGATCACTATAAAGCAAAATGACTGCTCTGCCCTATTGATGTAAGTTGCATACAATGTTATGATTACAACTCATGCCGGCACTTAAGAAATGCTGTTACCTATTTCCATGATTAAGAAGTTACTAATAGTTAAACGGGGATACTTCATTCAAGCTTGATAGTTCCACTTTAACATTGTATCTCGTCAAAGGATAAATGGAAGATTGGTTTATATTCTGGGTGCCAGATCTCCACGACGTCTAGAAATTGGGACCTGGCACCACCCATACACTGCAGGGCAAGTTTAAAATATATACACAATGGCACCCATGAGCTTGTGATCAACCCTGTATATTAAAGGGATAGTAATACTTCGTTTTATCTGTATTTTATTTTGTAGGCATTAAACAAACATGAAGAACGATATAAGTCTTATCTCTCAAACCTTTATGGTTTGAGAGATATTCACAAGCAAAGTTTCCCCTCCCGCCCCTTTTACCTAGTGTAAGCCATCTCTTCTCAGATGTGGAATGCAGTCCATAGACCAGACAGATAACAGCAGGGGACAATCTTCTTCCTATGAGAACAATGAAAGCCCTGCCCCCCTTGACAAGTTTTTCAGGTTTTTCCCTTATCTTAATTGAAGATTGTCCCTCTCTGCAATCTACCTGGGCACCTTCCTTCTGATCTGGCTGAGCAGTGTTACATCAGTAAAAGGGGCGGGAGGGGGATACTTTGTCATTGAATTACTCTTGAACTATAACTCTGACAGAATTGAAATAATACTCTCCAAACTCCAAATACTATGATGATTAATTAGAGCTGCTTTTATTATGAAACATTACTATCCCTTTAAAAAAGCACATAGTGTGGGATCACTTGATCTCACACTATGCACAGTAAAAAGAAAAAAAAGACCTCTTGGGGGGCATCGAGACCCTTCCTTTAGACCCCCACTCCCGGCATTGATCGCCTATCCTGAAGAGGCTTCGATTAGGGTTACCACCCAGCCGGTATTTTACCGGCAGGCCAGTAAAAAATTGGCTTCTGTCCAATGTTAAGTCTATGGGCGGAATGCCATGGCCGTTATTTTTTGGAAGAAAAGGTGGCAACCCTAGCTACGATCAGGAAGGTAGTTGTCTCCTCTCCATCTTCTCCTCAACCCAGTGTTCTGTGAATGCCCCAGACTGGTTCCACTTAGAGTTGCCACCCAGCTGGTATTTTACCTGCAGGCCGGTAAAAAATTGGCTTCTTTCCAATGTTAAGTCTGTGGAGGGAATGCCTTGGCCGGTATTTTTTTGAGGAAAAGGTGGCAACCCTAGTTCCACTGCTAGTAACAGAATCTGACATAAACTGTCTGATTCCCCCCACCCCAGCCTGCTTCTTCTGGAAGTCACAGAGCCCCTGCATAGACTGTGTGATACCGTAGCCTGGTTCCAGTGCCGCCGGTAATCACAGATCCACACATTACTCCATACCTCCCAACATTTCAAATTGCCAAAGAGGGACACTTTTTTTTAGGGGGTGTTGTGGGTGGCGTGGCTGGTGGGTGGCGCATTACCGAGAATTTTTAGGCTATTACACAACCTATTGACACCTCCATGTGTAACCTAATACATGATTTAAAACAAGACTAAAGTGTTTTATTTACACAGGCTAATTGATAAACACATATACTGACGTTTAAACAAACAATAATGTGAGTTTTATTGCTGTAGAGAATGTGATACAATTATATACACACCACACAGTCTGATTTCCTAAAAAGAGGGACATCAGGGTGGGAAGGAGGGACAGAGGGATTTGGGTCTAAAAGAGGGACTGTCCCTCCTAAAGAGGGACACTTGGGAAGTATGTTACTCTGATAGTCCAGCCTTGATCCATTGGTACCCAAAGTAACACCACACTGTCTCCTTCCCCAGGCTTGTTCCACTAGGCCCTGAGGCAAGGTTCTCATTGATGCACAGTCTGGCTCCTACAGTTTTGGCCTGGCTGCTAGAGTTAAACCAGATTTGAAAAGCCTTGGTTTAAACACATATTTTGCTCTTTGTGCCAGTTCTGTGAGCACCACACCAAGCAGAGTAACAGGCTTTATGTGCCCAAGCCGTGATTCCCAGACCTACAATTTGCCTGGCCGCATCTGCCTATAACATTTGGACAGCGATCAGGCATTATTACTTCTTAGAAGATAGCATTATTATCACTCCATCAATTCCCTCTTAATCTGTTAATCCCTCCGGATGCATTTTAGGATTATGATCCGTTTACAGAGCCCGGTGATGATGTATTTCAGTGGATGTGAGAAGGGCGCCGTATGCAAAAATCCAAAAGCGGAGGAGCGATGAATAAAAATTCACATTGTTCGAAAGGTTTTTGTAACCATTTAAAGGGATAGTAATACTTCGTTTTAACTTTGTTTTATTTTGTAGGCATTAAAAAAACATGAAGAATGATGTAAGTCTTATCCCTGAAACCTTTATGGTTTGAGAGATATTCACAAGCAAAGTTTCCCCTCCCGCCCCTTTTACCTAGTGTAAGCCATCTCTTCTCAGATGTGGAATCCAGTCCATAGACCAGACAGATAACAGCAGGGGACAATCTTCTTCCTATGAGAACAATGAAGGCCCTGTCCCCCTTGACAAGTTTTTCAGGTTTTTCCGTTATCTTAATTGAAGATTGTCCCTCTCTGCAGTCTACCTGGGCACCTCCCTTCTGCTCTGGCTGAGCAGTGTTACATCAGTAAAAGGGGCGGGAGGGGGACACTTTGCTTGTGAATATCTCTTAAACCATAAAGGTTTGAGAGATAAGACTTATATCGTTCCTCATGTTTTTTTAATGCCTACAAAATAAAATAAAGTTAAAACGAAGTATTACTATCCCTTTAAGGACAATAGAGGTATACAAAACATTGCAAACCTTTCTGGTCTGTAAAGGGTAGACTTGGTAGAAAACCTTAATTTCCCATATGAATTAATTCTGTATAAATTGTTTGCCCCAAATGAATGTTTAATTATTATTTGATAGCAAATCCACGGAGGCAGAAGTCGTTCTTTCTTGAAGGATTCCACTGAAGGCTTGTAGTTTCCCAGAGTCCCACAAAAAGGATCATGTAGGCTTCCATGGACACCATATCCAGCATACCTCCCAACATTTCAAATGGCCAAAGAGGGACACTTGTGTTTTAGGGGGTGTTGCTGGGGGAATGGCTGCTGGGCTGGACATTACCGATAATTTTTAGGTTATTTCAAGACCTATTGTCATCTCTTTGTATAACTGGATAAATTATTTAGAGTGAGACCAGAGTATTTTACTTGCACAGACTATTTTATAATCGTATACTTAAAGGGATAGTAATATTTAATTATTACTAATCCCTATATTAAACTCATATTAAAAGAAATGTATTGCCCCCAGTGTCATCTCTCAAACAATTATGGTTTGAGAGATAATCGCTCCTAAAGTTGCCCTCTCCCTCCCCCTTCCTTGTAGTCAGTGTTCTAGCTGACTGCAGGGAAATCCGGTCTTACAACCGTCAGGTGGCTCTGCAGTAGAGCTGCGATCGCGTTAATAAAAAAGAAATCTTTCACTGAAATGGTCTTCTACGTGTGCTTGGTTTGTGCTTGGTTTGCAATCACACGTAGAAGACCATTTTAGTGAAATATTTTTTTATTAATGCGATCGCGGCTCTACTGCAGAGCCGCCTAATGATCACAAGACTAGATTTCCCTTCAGTCAGCTACAACGCTGACTTCGGGGAAGGGGGAGGGAGAGGGCAACTTTAGGAGCGATTATCTCTCAAACCATAAAGGTTTGAGAGATGACACTGGGGGCAATACGTTTATTTTTAATATGACTTTAATATAGGGGAGGGGGAGAGAGGGGGGAACTTTGCGTTCGGTTATTTCTCAAACCATAAAGGCTTGAGAGATGAACCTGGAGCTATTACATTATTTTACAAATATGTATAATATGGGGGATAGTAATAATAAATTATTACTATCCCTTTAAGTTTATACAAACATTAAGGTGAGATTTATTGCTGTGGAGCAATGTGATGCCATGCGTCGCAACACTTCAAATGGCCAAAGAGGGATGCTTTTGTTTTAGGTGTTGTTTCTGGGGTGTGGCTGGTGGGCGGGGCATTAGTGAGAATTTTTAGGTTATTTCGTGACCTATTGACACCTCTTTGTGTAACAGAATTAATTATTTACAGCAAGAATAAAGCATTTTATTTATGAATGAGGACTGCCCATGGACTGCTATGACTGAAATCAGTGTCTGTGAATTATAAGAAATTATAAATTAATTATAAATTAAATGTTTAGATGTCTGTATGGAAGCCATTATCTTGTTGCCCATTGGAGGCATCACTTCCTGTCACAGTAGACAATGTGCAGTTCTCCTGCTCTGTGTTCTGGAATCTTCATTAGGGACTTTGCATTGTCCCAGAAGGGGGCTGCCCGGGACATGGGACACACATTTAAAATCCAGGCCTGTCCTGGGCAGTCCAGGATGTGTGGTCACCCTAGTTTTATCGCTATGTAGCATTGTGATACACACTACTCATTCTGATCTCCAGAAAAGAGGGACAAAAGGGTAGAAAAGAGGGACAGAGGGATTTGGATCTCAAAAAATGACTGTCCCTCCTAAAGAGGGACACCTGGGAGGTATGGACCCCTAATATCTCCTAAAGAGGGACACTTGGGAGGTATGAGATACACTTATATACACATCACGCAATCTGTGTTACGGTTGGCAAGCAAGACAAGGAGTCAGACGGTATAGTTAAGATCACCTTTATTAGAAATATATAAACAGTAATGCAAATAACAAACAACACACAGAGGGTGATCAAAGAGGCAAGCACTGTATCAGAAATAGCAGTCTTCCAATAGATCCACCACACTATCCGAGACTAGGCCTTAGCCCACTGGAGTCTAATGGTAAAAGGTAACGCCCAGAGGTAGCACTGACTCAGCCTGCAGTCAGTCTAGGAGAGGAGTCCCAATATCGTACGCAACCACGGAGACTACTGACTCATGCCTGCAGTCAATAGCTAGGAGTCTGATAGAGCCCCAGGTCAGTACTAGGAAGGATGTATGTGGAACGGGACCAACACATGGAGCGAACAGACAGAGCCCTCTAGTAAGTACCAGATAGGATAGTCAGACAAGCCAGGTCATACACGGAGTGGGTAGTCAGCCAGAGCCACAGGTTTGCACCAGATAGGATATCGACTGAAGCGTTGGTATGCTGGTTGCGCAGTGGACAGAGCCCCAGGTCAACACCAGATTGGGTAGTCAGACAAGCCAGGTCATACATGGAGCGGGTAGTCAGCCAGAGCCACAGGTTTGCTCCAGATAGGCTATCCACTGAAGTGTTAGTATGCTGGATGCGCAGTAGACAGAGCCCCAGGTCAACACCAGAGTGGGTAGTCAGACAAGCCAGGTCATACACGGAGCGTGTAGTCAGCCAGAGCCACAGGTTTGCACCAGATAGGCTATCCACTGAAGTGTTAGTATGCTGGATGAGCAGTAGACAGAGCCTCAGGTCAACACTAGAGTGGGTAGTCAAACAAGCCAGGTCATATACAGAGCGGGTAGCCAGCCAGAGCCACAGGTTTGCACCAGAATGGATGGACAGACAAGCCGGGTCATACACAGGAATCAGGAATACCAAATAAATGAACTGCTCAGAACAACAACGTAAGGGTAACTGACTCAGTCTGCCCTTTTAAGGCAGGAAGTAGGTAGGAGGAGCAGCTCAGCGGGAGGAAGTAGGTAGGAGACTACAGGCCTCAAACACATAAAACAGAGGCCTGCGGCATGCTGAAGCTTCGCGCCTGCAGATAACGCATCTAGCATTGATGTGTCCAACTGCTCGTGGAAATGATGCTGGAGCGTATTTGTGAGCATTGCCAGAAGCGGTGGTGCTACAAGGTACTGTTACAGTCTGATCTCCTAAACACAGAACACCAAGGTGTAACAGAGGGACAGAGGGATTTGGGTCTCAAAGAGTGGCTGTCCCACCTAAAGCGGGACACTTGGGAGGTATGTATCCAGTCCTAATTAAAAATTCATTTTGGAGAACCAACCCATGTGTAATTAATTAATAGACATCATTAGGATTTCATACCTCCCAACATTTCAAATTGCCAAAGAGGGGCACTTGTGTTTTAGGGGGTGTGGCTGGTGGGCAGGGCATTACCAGGAAATTTTAGGCTATTTCATTACCTATTGACACCTCCTTGTGTAACCTAAAAAATTACTTATAACAAGACCAAAGTATTTTATTTATACAGATTAATGTATAAACAGATATACAGGCTTTTAAACAAACAATAATTGAGTTTTGTTGCTGTAGAGCAATGTGATACACTTCTATATACACCACACAGTCTGATCTCCCAAAAAGAGGGACACCAGGGTGGAAAAGAGGGGCAGAGGGATTTGGGTCTAAAAGAGGGACACTTGGGAGGTATGGGATTTTAAATAGGGGGTTATTATTAAAGCTGTTAGTATTGCCTTTACATGTAAGTCTATAACATTCTCAGATACGTACAGGTTTCCGTACCGTGACAGGATTTGAGATAGATGAAATTGTGCTGTGCTCGCAGTAGATTGGAAAAACCATTTTAAAGGGCAACTATAAAATGAGAAATATGTTGCAATGTGCGGTTTGTTGGATTCTGGTTATGCAAAGGCTATTTTCTTTTTCTTTGCTGAAGTTCTGATGTTATTGCTCAGGAAAATTGTGTTTTTGCTAGCGTTTCCCACGTGTCTTGTACTTCCCGTCTGGCTTTTCGGCAGTGTGTCTCTGCTTTACTGCACTTCTGGGATCTATTGAGCCAAAGTGTCGGGTTAGAGCTAGTGGTGTCACGCATGTGCAGCCTTGGGCTCTGCTCTAGTCAATCAGGAGTGAATATAGTTCCTGTTTAGCTTAGAGAAGGTGAGTTAAACCTTTATTTTTAACCATTTGAGTGCCAGAGGGGTACGCAAAGCAATGTGTTGCGTACCCCTCTGGCACCCAAACGGTTAATGGATAATGAATGTTTTTTTGTTTTGATTTTTGCTCCCTCTTCTGTTCATATGTTTGGTGTGATGAAACAGTGGTTCTCCAGCTCTTCCTAGTATACAGCTCATATTTGACTATCCAGAAGCAAAAAATGATTGGAGTTCTACTCCAAGAAGAGCTGGATGGTCATGCACACACATTTAAAGGGGTAGTAACTGATTTGGGCCGTGGATAGTGTTATTTCAATACTGTCAGAGTTGTAGTTCAAGAGTAATTGAATGATAAAGTATCCCCCCTTCCGTCCCTTTTACCTAGTGTAAGACACCTCCCCTCAGATGTGGAATCTGGTCTCTTGACCAGGCAGGTCACAGCAAAGGACAATCTTCTTACTGTGAGAATAAGGAAAACCATCCCCACCTTGACAGGTTTTTCAGGTTTTCCCTTATGGTCACTGAAGATTGTCCCTCTCTGTGATCCATCCGGACAGTCTTGCTGCTCTGCGGTGAGCAGTGTTACATCAGTAAAAGGGACGGGAGGTGGATACTTTATCATTCAATTACTCTTGTACTACAACTCTGACAGTATTGAAATAACACTCTCTATGGCCCAAATACTATGAAGATTAATCGGAGCTGCTTTTATTGTGAAACATTACTATCACTTTAAACACTCATTCACACAAACTCACATTTGCATGTACATGCGTTCATGTAAGCACACGTTTGCTATAAATATTTGCACGTGCATCGACATATATATTTGTACGGGGGGTACACGGACATATGCACCCACGTTTGCATGTGAACATACATTAACATGCGCACACATACACATTTGCACACATTCAAGTAAGCGCGTGTATTTGCATGTACACAAGTTGATACCTGAGAAATCTAAGGGTTTGACCCTGAGAATCAGGATTTTGAGCAGGTCTCAGGATGATGGACCAGATTCTTATGGTGAGACAGTCCAGTGTTACCTATCACATGATCCACACCAACTGACTGCTTCTTTAGTTGCTAAACCAGTGTCATTTCTACAGAAAAAGGCAGAATGAGAAGTCCTGCTTGCACTATGCGTATTTAAAGTCGATGTGTCGGGTTATTACAAATCCTCCCCTAGCGCTAGTTCACCCCCATATGGTCTCATAAATTATCCTCAAGTTGTAGACTCTGCACGGATTATGTATCATAAGTAGCCTGAAAAATCTCTGAGAGCAAGAAACAGAGGTGCAACTAGAAGCCACCAGGCCCTGGTACAGAAATTGCCATGGCCCCCCACCGACCACATTAACCCCCATTGCCCCCAATCTCCACATTACTCCCTGATTGCCCCAAATCTCCACATTACTCCCCGATTGCCCCCTATCTCCACATTGCTTCCCACATTGCCTCCAAGCTCCTACCTCCCTGGTGGTCCAGCGGTGTGGCAGAGACCTCCATGCTTCTGGAGCTCCAGCTCGGTCGTCTCTTCAGTAAAGTAGAGCGCCAGGAGATGATGTCATCTCCCGGCGCTCTGCATTACTACAGTGCGGAAGAGTCCGGTCAGCTGCTGCCTAGTTGTGGAGGGCCGCAGGGGACGGCCTGACCCTGGAGTGACTGGCTCGGTCACCCATTGTTACACCACTGGCAAGTGAGTGCTGCCATCTTGATTGGCAGTGTTGTCCCCTTCAGTAATCAGTAAAGGAAAGCCATCCTGTTATTCAGCCCGTGACAATGGGGGAGATTCAGTAAGCGGTGATAAAGAGGTGATAAAGTGGTGACAACATCTCCAGTTTATCACTTCTCCAATTCCTATGTTATTCTGTGGAGCCGATGCACTAAGATTTCTTCAACTTTCTAGACTTTAGTGCATAGGTGTTATAGAATAACATAGGAACTGGAGAAGTGATATCACTGGAGAAGTCATCTCCACTTTATCACCTCTTTATCACCACTTAGTGAATCTCCCATTGCTCCACAGCAATAAAACTCACATTAATGTTTGTTTAAATGTCAGTATATGTGTTTATAAATTAGTCTCTGTAAATAAAATACTTTGGTCTTGTTATAAGTCAATTATTAGGTTACACACAGAGGTCTCAACAGGTCATAAAATAGCCTAAAAATTCTTGATAATGCCCCGCCCACCAGCCACACCACCAGCAATACCCCCTAAAACACAAGTGTCCCTCTTTGGCAATTTGAAATGTTGGGAGGTATGTGTGAGAACTGAAAGGGGATGAAATATGAATTAGTGCGGTACAGCTTGGACAGCATCAGACTGCTCAGTTACGTCACCAGGTACATCTCTCAATCCTTTCCAGCAGGAACGTATCACATATAATTATTAATATTTTAAAGATCTCAGGGTCTGCACATTTTGAAAAGTCCTACGCGTGCACATGTTTGCATGTACATTTGCATAGTCACACAATTGCACATTACACACGTACATGCACATTCACAGACATTTCCACACATTTGCCCCGCAACACACTAAATATAAACCAGGAAACATAGGGAGGGACCATGAATCAATCCGCTTTACATATGTCTTCCGGTCGTTCGGCCAGTTTGCACTGTGAGTTTATCAGCTAGATATTATGTGAAACAACATACCTCCCAAGTGTCAACATCCACCTAAAACACAAGTGACCCTCTTCGGCCATTTGGAATTCTGGGAGATTAAAACAATAAACCCGAAAATGCAAGTTCTAAACCAAGATAGTTTATGAATTGATTATTCAGATACTAATAACGCTATTTATTGGATAATTACACAAAGCAAAAACACAATTGTTCCATTTAACCCTTTGGGCATCAGAGTGGTGGGTGACACATTGCACTGCAACGCTTTCAAAGGGCTGGTGTTAACCCTTCTTTAATTTTGGATAATGGGCCATATTCAATACAATTCTGGAGCAAACCAACTGCGCCATAAGGGTTGTATAAAAATTCCCCAAATTCCATTTGATTTAAATTAGTATTTTAACCGTTTGAGTGCCAGAGGGGTGCAACACATTACTTTTGCGAACACCTCTGCCACTGCTGAATTGTGTTCTTTTTTTTCAAACGTTATTATATCTCAAATGAGAATTTTTTTTAGTTGCAGTATCACGGTGGCCTGAAATTATTCGGTGGCGCCGTTTTTACACCATCCTATGGATGTTTGTGGTTAACTGACCAGGGCTGTCCATAGGATGGCGTAGCAAGAGCGCCACTGTACAATTTCAGGCCGTTGTGATATTGCACCTAAAAAATCAAGTTTGAGCTGTAATAACTTTTGAATAAAATACCTTACGGCAGTGGGGGTACCCTTGTTTTGCTCAGGGAGATAAACTCTACAATGTATATTTTTTACATATTAAGTATTACGAGCCTTGTAAAAGCCCCATTTAACTCAATACAAATATTCATTTGTCTCCTATTTTGCAGTTGGTTTATGCCAGACTTGCACATAGATTTTTTTATGGTAGACAAGAACCCCTCCGCCCATCCAGTTCTGTCCTTCTTGCCATCCAGATAAAATGCTGTCTGACATTCTCAGAACAGACTTTTGTCTATCTATCCCAGGCGTTTCATTCCTTTACTGTATTTGCCCCTATCACTTCCTGTGGGAGGCTGGTGCATGAATCCATGATCTTTTCCGTACAGTAGACTTAGACACAGGGACGTGCACAGAAGTTTGGGGGGGCAGGGGCTCAAATGAAAAAAGGGCACTTCTCATAATTATTTATTCAAAATATATATTTAAAAAAAAGAAAATAATTTACATCTCAGGAGCCTGTAGGCACAGAAATCTGAAGCAGCCCCCTCCCACTGGCCATCTCCACTAAACACCTCCACAATGCCCCTAATCTCCACATTGCCCCCCATCATATCCATATTGCCCTTACATTGTCCCCTGTCAGCTCCATATTGCCCCCATCATCTCCATATTGCCCCCATCAGCTCCAACTTACCCTCACATTGCCCCCTTCATCTCCATATTGCCCCCCATCATCTCTACATTGCCATCACCTCCATCTTGCCCCCCATTAGATCCATATTGCCCCATCATTTCCACATTGCCCCCCAGTGTCCGTTTCCTACCTCTTCCCTGGTGGTCCAGAGGCAGGAGAGGTCTGTATGTGCCTCGTTTGGCACAGACCTGTACCTGCTGGTGCTCCCGCGCGGTCTTCTCTTCATGCAGAGCGCTGGGAGATGATGTCATCTTCCAGCGCTCTGTAATACTAAAGAGCCAAAGAGGGAGCGCAACAGCTACAGGTCTGTCCTGAAGAAGGCACACACCTGACTGGGCGGTGGGGGGGGGGGGGGTTAGTGCGGGCGGCGAGGCAACTTTTTTTTGGGGCACTGGGGCACTTTGGACAAAAAGGGCAGTTCCTCAAGCCCCCCTTGGTGTCTATGTGTGCACGTGCACTGCTGAATCTTCCACCCTCCACCTTTAGATCATCGCTTCTTGTTCTAGTATTTCATTTTTTTCTGCAAAATGCTTCCCTCCTGAACTGTATTAAATCCTTTAATATATTTGAAGGTTTCTGTCATATCCCTCCCTTCTCTTCTCTCTTCCAAGTTACACAGATCAAGGTCTTTAAGACTCTTCTGGTAAGTCTTTTCATAAATGCCTTGCACCATTTTGATGACTCTCCTTTGAACTGCCTCCAATTAATTAATGTACTTCTGGAGATGTGGTCTACAGTACTGTGCACAGTTTTCCAAGTGAGACCAGTCATCTACAAAGTGACATTAATACCTATCTTCTAGGGCTGCACCAATACCGATACTGGTATCGGTATCGGTGCCAATACCAGCGTGCAAATGCGGCCGATGCCAGCACCGATACCCTGTGTCAGGGTCGGTGCTGCAGTGAGGGAGCCCGGGGAGCTGCTCACAATGCTCCCCGGTCACCTCTCTCCCTCCTGTAGCGTCTGAGCGTTGCCGCGGGTTACCATGGCAACGATCCGACGCTGACTTCTGCCGGTGCTCGCGAGAGAACAGCGAGCACCCGGCAGAGGAGGGTAAGGGAGGCAAGATGGGGCACTGAGTGGGTGGTGAAAGAGGCAGAGAGGGGGGTCAAGAGGGAGAAAGAGGCAAAAGGGACTAAGAAAAAGAAGAAAAAAAAAAGGCAAAAGGAGTAAAGAACAGGAGACAAAAGGAGGGGGAACAAGAAGAGGCAAAAAGGAGGGGGATCATGAGAGAGCAAGAGAGGCAAAAGAGTGGGATTAAGAGTCAAGGAGGGGGACAAAGGAGGATCAAAAGGGAGAGAAAAAGCCAAGGCAAAAGGAGGGAGCTCAAGAGGGGGAGAATGAAGTAAAAGGTGGGAATCAAGAGGGGGAGAAAGAGGCAAAAGGGGACAGTCAAGAGGTGGTGTGTGTGCGTGTGTGTATATATATATTTCAAGTACTCACCAATACTTTTTTTTGCGGTCATTTGCCAGTTTTCCAAATACCTAAAGCATATATATATATATATATATATATGCGCTTTAAGTACCTGGAAAACTGGCAAATGACCGCAAAAAAAAAGTATCGGTAATTGGTATCGGTGAGTACTTGAAAAAAGTATCGGTACTCGTACTCGGTCTTGAAAAAGTGGTATTGGTGCATCTCTACTATCTTCCCATACAGCGCAGTATCTGGTTAGCTTCTTCCACAGCTTTGCTGTACTGCTTACCTACCTTCAAGTCACCTGAAATAACTTGCAAACCCCTTTCTTCTGCTCTTGTCAGCAATGTACCATTAAAGGGATAGTAATGTTTCATAATAAAAGCAGCTCTAATTAATCATCATAGTATTTGGACTTTGGAGAGTGTTAATTCAATTCTGTCAGAGTTGTAGTTCCAGAGTAATTCATTGACAAAGTATCCTCCTCCTGCCCCTTTTACTAATGTAACATTGCTCAGCCAGAGCAGAAGGGAGGTGCCCAGGTAGTCTGCAGAGAGGGACAATCTTCAATTAAGATAAGGGAAAAACCTGAAAAACTTGTCAAGGGGGGCAGGGCTTTCATTGTTCTCATAGGAAGAAGATTGTCCCCTGCTGTTACCTGTCTGGTCTATGGACTGCATTCCACATCTGAGAAGAGATGGCTTACACTAGGTAAAAGGGGCGGGAGGGGGAACTTTGCTTGTGAATATCTCTCAAACCAAAAAGGTTTGAGAGATAAGACTTATATTGTTCTTCATGTTTTTTTAATGCCTACAAAATAAAATAAAGATAAAACGAAGTATTACTATCCCTTTAATTATTACTAATCCCTATATTAAAGTAATATTAAAGTATTACTATCCCTTTAAACCCAGAGGTAGTCAATTGTTGAGCTTCCAGCACTCAGAGGGTTAAGGATCATTATTACGAGTTGTAGGCATAAAATAAAATACAAAAATTAGCAATTCTGGGACAAACCAATTGACTCATAGGGGACAAATGTACATCTCCATTTCTATAAATGAGGAATTTCACCCCCTGAATGCTGGAAAGGTGTCCAAAATATTGCTATGTGATGCGTTTGAGACTTCCCCGTTATTCTAGTGGTGAAAACATAATTTAACGTAATGGGAATATGTATTTCCTTTCCTACAGTTTAGTTGTTTGGAGTGAACCACATGTACTAAACGGAACAAAGAAACGTTCCCATTAGCTGGACAAGAAAATGGCCTCCAGACAGAAGCCTTGATCTGGGCATCAATCGGTAGCTGCAGTGCATCTTGTGTTGTACTGTAATGCTACTCTAAGGCTTTGGGCTTGATGTACATTTTCTTGTAGCCCACCACTGTCAGAGTGTCCGAGCAATCAATGGACAGACAGAACTTTGTGGTGCGCTTTTCTCTCCACAGTGTCCCTGAATGGCAGAATTGAAATGTGGTCACCCTATTAAGTATAATATTGTAACAGACCATGCACACTTAAAGGGATAGTAATACTTCGTTTTAACTTTATTTTATTTTGTAGGCATTAAAAAAACATAAAGAACGATATAAATCTTATCTCTCAAACCTTTATGGTTTATGAGATATTCACAAGCAAAGTTCCCCCTTCCGCCCCTTTTACCTAGTGTAAGCCATCTCTTCTCAGATGTGGAATCCAGTCCATAGACTGGACAGATAACAGAAGGGGACACTCTTATTCCTATGAAAACAATGAAATCCCTGCCCCCCTTGACAAGTTTTTCAGGTTTTTCCCTTATCTTAATTGAAGATTGTCCCTCTCTGCAGTCTACCTGGGCACCTCCCTTCTGATCTGGCTGAAGAGTGTGACATCAGTAAAAGGGGCGGGAGGGGGAAACTTTGCTTGTGAATATCTCATAAACCATAAAGGTTTGAGAGATAAGACTTATATCATTCTTCATGTTTTTTTAATGCCTACAAAATAAGATAAAGTTAAAACGAAGTATTACTATCCCTTTAATAGCAGATAACAGTACTGTATTGTGATCAGGACTGGAGTACGGCCCAAGTACCTGACAGGATAGCTCACGGGGAGATTCACCCATCTATAAATATATACCAGGGCTTACTGGTATGTACTACAACTCTGACAGAACTGATATAACACTCTCCAAAGTCCAAATACTATGATGATTAATTAGAGATGCTTTTATTATGAAACATTACTATCCCTTTAAACCCATCCCGACAATTGACTTATCAGGTACGTCCTGCAAAAACTGTCACTTAGTGACAGATTGATGTACCTGGTAAGTCCTGTAATTCCGGGTCTCCGTGTGGCTGCACGCCGTTCTGGGACTCCGGAATCATTTAAAAAAAAAAAAGGTGAGCCGGGCGTTAAGGTGACAGCCGCGTACGCATGCCACTTAATGTCTTGTACCTTTTGTACATCAAATTTCATCAGATGATGAGAAAAAAAAAATAAACAAAAAACCTGATCCTTTCTTTAATTTTGTATTTCTTTCATCTTGTATTTCTTTAATATATATATATATATATATATATATATATATATATATATATATATCCTATATAATAATTCGCTAAGTTGTGTGTAACGTGTGCGGCAGTCATGCCCAGTACAGACTGCCTGCACCGCGGCTGATACAGAGCTGGGCGCTCCGAAGGAGCGTCTACCTCTGTATCAGCAGTGGCGCGGGCAGTCTCTGCTGCGCGTGACTGCCCCGCGACCGGCTGCCAGAGGCACTGTGGCCCGTGTAACGGGCTGTTCAACTAGTATATTATATATAAATATATATATATATATATATATATACACACACACACACAATTATATACATACATACATACATATGTTTTTGTGTATATATATATATATATATATATATATATATATATATAAACATTAATGTACGCGTGCCCGCGTGCCTCCATGTTTAAACTCTATGCAGAGAATCTGTCCTCCCAATTGACACATAACCTCAGTTACTTAAAAGGTTAAAGGGCACCTTTCATGGCTCGACAGACCGTGGGGTTGGATGCTATTCAGAGTAATAAAATTATATACAGGTTAAGTAAAGGGTTTTTAAAAGGGGCAATAAATTGTTACTACAAATCCGTGTTCATAATAAAGGTCAATCTCTACTGACCTCTTAAATACCCTCTACTTAAACTAACAAGATGGCAGGGATTTTATTTTAAGTGTTAAGTGTTAAGTTAATTTCAAGTTAAGGTTTTTTTTAGCAGACAATAAAGAGGTAGAGAAAGAATATAAATATATTAATGGAGAAGTGAAGTAGTTTTTAAATAAAAAAAAATGAAATACAATGTGTGAATGCACGCGTGTCTCTGTGTGGGAGTAATTATGTATGTTTATGTGTCTATGTAACAGTCTGTGTGAGAGTATGAATGTGTATGTGTGTGTGTCTATGCGTGAGAGTTTGAATGTGTGTGTGTGTGTCTATGTGTGGGAGTATCAAATGTGTGTGTGTATGTGTCTATGTGAGAGAGTATGAATGTGTGTGTGTCTATGTGTGGGAGTATGAAGGTTTGTGTATGTGTGTGTCTGTGTGAGAGTATGAATGTGTATGTGTGTGTGTCTATGCGTGAGAGTTTGAATGTGTGTGTGTGTCTATGTGTGGGAGTATCAAATGTGTGTGTGTATGTGTCTATGTGAGAGAGTATGAATGTGTGTGTGTCTATGTGTGGGAGTATGAAGGTTTGTGTATGTGTGTGTCTGTGTGAGAGTATGAATGTGTATGTGTGTGTGTCTATGCGTGAGAGTTTGAATGTGTGTGTGTGTCTATGTGTGGGAGTATCAAATGTGTGT
>JBBDGT010000067.1:0-47500 GCA_037306005.1 Rhinophrynus dorsalis | reverse complement strand
CCAAGTGTCCCTCTTTAGGACATATTAGGGGTCCGTACCTCCCAAGTATCCCTCTTTAGGACATATTAGGGGTCCGTACCTCCCAAGTGTCCCTCTTTAGGAGATATTAGGGGTTTGTACCTCCCAAGTGTCCCTCTTTAGGAGATATTAGGGGTCTATAACTCACAAGTCTCCCTCTTTAGGAGATATTAGGGGTCCATACCTCCCAAGTCTCCCTCTTTAGGATATATTATGGGTCTGTACCTCCCAAGTGTCCCTCTTTAGGTGATATTAGGGGTCCGTACCTACCAAGTGTCCCTCTTTAAGAGATATTAGGGGTCTGTACCTCCCAAGTGTCCCTCTTTAGGAGATATTAGAGGTCTGTACCTCCCAAGTGTCCCTCTTTAGGAGATATTAGTGGTCCATACCTCCCAAGTCCCCCTATTTAGGAGATATTAGGGGTCCATACCTCCCAAGTGTCCCTCTTTAGGAGATATTAGGGGTCCATACCTCCCAAGTGTCCCTCTTTAGGAGATATTAGGGGTCCGTACCTCCCAAGTGTCCCTCTTTAGGAGATATTAGGGGTCCGTACCTCCCAAGTGTCCCTCTTTAGGAGGGACAGTCCCTTTTTGAGATCCAAATCCCTCTGTTCCTCTTGTCTACCTTTTTGTCCCTCTTTTCTGGAGATCACAATAAGTAGTGTGTATGTGTAGTTAATATTCAATATATGTGTTTCTAAATTAGTCTGTGTAAATAAATACTTTAGTCTTGTGGTAATTAATTTACTCAGTTACACAAAGAGGTGTCAGTAGGTCTTGAAATAACCTAAAAATTCTCGCTTATACCCCGCTCACCAGTCACACCCCCATAAACACCACGTAAAACGAAAATGTTCCCTCTTTGGGCATTTGAAATGTTGGGAGGTATGTTTCTATAACACCAACACATTCCCAGTGCAGTACAGTGACATGAAGGCAGGTTCAAAACACGCCTAATAGAGAGGCAAGGAACTCTAGGACTAGTTCTAGATGTGTACTTGGGATAGAGAGTCTAAGACTGTGGAGAAATTGAATTGTCTAATGATCAGGCCTGGTTCTTAGTGAGGACATTACAGCTCAATGACCTGGTAGCATTCTTACTTTGTATTACGTGAGGCCAGAAGTGCATTATACCATTATTGAATGGTGTATTGCCCTGCTGGTCTTGTAATATTTTGCTGGACTCTTAATATATGCATTGCCCTGCTGATCTCATGTAATGTTGTACTGACCTGCAGGTATCATGCAATGTTATATTGTCCTACTGGGTTCATGTAGTGGTGCATTGTCCTGCTGGTCTTATATAATGGTGTATTGCCCTGCTGGTCTCATATAATGGTGTATTGCCCTGCTGGTCTCATGTAATAGTGTATTGTCCAGCTGATCTCATGTAATGTTGTACTGACCTGCAGGTATCATGCAATGTTATATTGTCCTACTGGGTTCATGTAGTGGTGCATTGTCCTGCTGGTCTCACATAATGGTGTAGTGCCCTGCTGGTCTCATGTAATAGTGTATTGTCCATCTGGTCTCATGTAATGGTGCATTGTCCTGCTGGTATCATGTAATAGTGTATTGTCCTGCTGGTCTCATATAATGGTGCATTGTCCTGCTGGTATCATGTAATCTTGCATTTCCCTGCTGGTCTCATATAATGATGTATTATCCTACTGTTCTCATGTAATGGTGCATTGTCCTGCTGGTCTCATGTAATGGTGTATTACCCTGCTGATCTCATATAATGGTGCATTGTCCTGCTGATCTCATGTAATGGTGTATTACCCTGCTGATCTCATATAATGGTGCATTGTCCTGCTGATCTCATGTAATGGTGTATTACCCTGCTGATCTCATATAATGGTGCATTGTCCTGCTGATCTCATGTAATGGTGTATTACCCTGCTGATCTCATGTAATGGTGCATTGTCCTGCTGGTCTCATGTAATGGTGTATTACCCTACTGGTGGTATATAATGGTGTATTGTCCTACTGGTGGTATGTAATGGTGTATTACCCTACTGGTGGTATATAATGGTGTATTGTCCTACTGGTGGTATGTAATGGTGTATTACCCTGCTGGTGGTATGTAATGGTGTACTGCCCTGCTGGTGGTATGTAATGGTGTATTGTCCTACTGGTGGTATATAATGGTGTATTGTCCTACTGGTGGTATGTAATGGTGTATTGTCCTGCTGGTGGTATATAATGGTGTATTACCCTGCTGGTGGTATGTAATGGTGTACTGCCCTGCTGGTGGTATGTAATGGTGTATTGTCCTACTGGTGGTATATAATGGTGTATTACAATGCTGGTGGTATGTAATGGTGTATTGTCCTACTGGTGGTATGTAATGGTGTATAATCCTGCTGGTGGTATGTAATGGTGTATTACCCTACTGGTGGTATATAATGGTGTATTGTCCTACTGGTGGTATGTAATGGTGTATTACCCTGCTGGTGGTATGTAATGGTGTATTACCCTACTGGTGGTATATAATGGTGTATTGTCCTACTGGTGGTATGTAATGGTGTATTACCCTACTGGTGGTATATAATGGTGTACTGCCCTGCTGGTGGTATGTAATGGTGTATTGTCCTACTGGTGGTATATAATGGTGTATTACAATGCTGGTGGTATGTAATGGTGTATTGTCCTACTGGTGGTATATAATGGTGTATTACCCTGCTGGTGGTATGTAATGGTGTATTATCCTGCTGGTGGTATGTAATGGTGTATTGTCCTACTGGTGGTATATAATGGTGTATTACCCTACTGGTGGTATGTAATGGTGTATTACCCTACTGGTGGTATATAATGGTGTATTGTCCTACTGGTGGTATGTAATGGTGTATTACCCTACTGGTGGTATGTAATGGTGTATTATCCTGCTGGTGGTATGTAATGATGTATTACCCTGCTGGTGGTATGTAATGGTGTATTACCCTACTGGTGGTATGTAATGATGTATTACCCTACTGGTGGTATATAATGGTGTATTACCCTACTGGTGGTATGTAATGATGTATTATCCTGCTGGTGGTATGTAATGGTGTATTGTCCTACTGGTGGTATATAATGGTGTATTACCCTACTGGTGGTATATAATGGTGTATTACCCTACTGGTGGTATGTAATGATGTATTATCCTGCTGGTGGTATGTAATGGTGTATTGTCCTTCTGGTGGTATATAATGGTGTATTACCCTGCTGGTGGTATGTAATGGTGTATTACCCTGCTGGTGGTATGTAATGGTGTACTGCCCTTCTAGTGGTATGTAATGGTGTATTATCCTGCTGGTGGTATATAATGGTGTATTACCCTACTGGTGGTATATAATGGTGTATTATCCTGCTGGTGGTATGTAATGGTGTATTGTCCTACTGGTGGTATATAATGGTGTATTACCCTACTGGTGGTATGTAATGGTGTATTGTCCTACTGGTGGTATATAATGGTGTATTACCCTACTGGTGGTATATAATGGTGTATTATCCTGCTGGTGGTATGTAATGGTGTATTGTCCTACTGGTGGTATGTAATGGTGTATTGTCCTACTGGTGGTATGTAATGGTGTACTACCCTACTGGTGGTATGTAATGGTGTATTACAATGCTGGTGGTATATAATGGTGTACTACCCTGCTGGTGGTATGTAATGGTGTATTACCCTGCTGGTGGTATGTAATGGTGTATTGTCCTACTGGTGGTATGTAATGGTGTACTACCCTACTGGTGGTATGTAATGGTGTATTACAATGCTGGTGGTATATAATGGTGTACTACCCTGCTGGTGGTATGTAATGGTGTATTACCCTGCTGGTGGTATGTAATGGTGTATTGTCCTACTGGTGGTATATAATGGTGTATTACCCTACTGGTGGTATGTAATGGTGTATTACCCTGCTGGTGGTATGTAATGGTGTATTGTCCTACTGGTGGTATATAATGGTGTACTACCCTGCTGGTGGTATGTAATGGTGTATTACCCTGCTGGTGGTATGTAATGGTGTATTGTCCTACTGGTGGTATATAATGGTGTACTACCCTGCTGGTGGTATGTAATGGTGTATTACCCTACTGGTGGTATGTAATGGTGTATTGTCCTACTGGTGGTATATAATGGTGTATTACCCTACTGGTGGTATGTAATGGTGTATTACCCTACTGGTGGTATATAATGGTGTATTACCCTACTGGTGGTATATAATGGTGTATTACCCTACTGGTGGTATGTAATGGTGTATTGTCCTACTGGTGGTATATAATGGTGTATTGTCCTACTGGTGGTATATAATGGTGTATTACCCTACTGGTGGCATGTAATGGTGTATTACCCTACTGGTGGTATATAATGGTGTATTACCCTACTGGTGGTATGTAATGGTGTATTACCCTGCTGGTGGTATGTAATGGTGTATTACCCTGCTGGTGGTATGTAATGGTGTATTACCCTGCTGGTCTCATGTAATGGTGTATTACCCTGATGATCTCATGTAATAGTGTATTACCCTGCTGGTCTCATATAATGGTGTATTACCCTGCTGATCTCATGTAAAAGTGTATTACCCTGCTGGTCTCATGTAGTGGTGCATTGTCCTGCTGGTACATGGATATTCAGATAATGGCACCTCTAGGGCTGGTACATGGACATTCAGAGCCTGGCACCTCTAGGGCTGGTACACGGACATTCAGAGCCTGGCACTTCTAGGGCTGGTACACAGATATTCAGAGCATGGCATTCTGGATCTCTGGAGACTGATGTTTTCTTGTGCCACCTTCCTTCCTTCCCTTCACCTCTTCCTTACTCCATCTGGCTCTCAGTCTCCTCTCAGGTCTGCCTCTCAATCTCCTCTCTGTCCTGCTTTTCTTGCACTGAGAGAAGACTGAAACCTGATAGGCGGACCTGAGAGGAGACTGAGAGGCGGACCTGAGAGGAGACTGAGAGGCGGGTGGAGAGACATAAGGAAGAGGTGAAGGGAAGGTAGAGCGCACAAGAAAACATCGCCCGCCAGAGGGCCAGAATCGAAAACTTAAAAAGAAAAAACATGAAAAACTTAAAAATTTTTATTATTATTTTTTTCTACTCCGGCGACAGTGAAAGATCAAAAAAACACAGCACTAATTTGCCATGTTGATACTGCTCAGACGCATGCAATGTGGGACGGGGGGGGTGAGAGGGGTATCCTATTGATATGTCACCCACTGTTTGGCGACCCTAAAGCATGCAAAATCAGAATGTCGCCCTTTTGATGCCGGCGCCATTCTGACGACACCCTTTTGATGCAGGCGACATTATGATCTCGCCTTTTTGATGGTTACCAAATAGAGAGCGAAATTTCAATAGAAAACTGGCACCATTAGGACTGGCATAGCAATATACAAATACTGGCATCTCAAGGGCCTGAACACTCATATTCAGGACCTGGCAGTCCTAGGACTAGTACAGGGAAATAAAGAGCATGGCAGTCCTAGGACTGGCACAAGGAGATACAGAGGCTGGTATCTCTAGGGCTGGTATTGAAAGAAGCAGAGCCTGGCACCTATAGGGATGATATTGAAAACAACAGAGCTGGCACCTGTAGGCATAACACAAAAAGATACATAAACTGTAATGTCAAAGACAATGGTGGAAAATCTGAGGCCCTCCAGCTGTTCAGGACTACATCTCCCATCATCCTCAACCAGTTGTTGGTTGGCTATGGATGATGGGATTTGTAATCCTGAACATCTGGACGTCCTAGTGCTGCCCACTTCTGCTCTAAGTGATACATGCTGGCATCCCTTTAACACCTTCTTTTCTCTGTACAGGTTCCAGGATTCGGAAGGGTATGTGCTCTACCCACAGATTGGGGACCGGCTGGACTTGTTATGCCCTCGCTCTGAGCCACGCGGCCCTTTCTCCTCCTCATCCTATGAATACTACAAATTGTACTTGGTGGGCACAGAAGAGGAGGTGCTAACGTGCTCCATTCTACGCGCACCGAATCTTCTCCTGACTTGTGATCGACCTTCACAAGACCTCCGCTTCACCATCAAGTTCCAGGAGTACAGTCCCAACTTGTGGGGTCACGAGTTCAAATCTCAAAGGGACTACTACATCATAGGTGAGCCTAGCACTTTCAGGAGCAGAGTGTAAAAGGACCTGCTGTAAGACTTCTGGTCCCTCATTTTAATTCAATTCACAAACATCTCTCCTTATTCACTTCAATGTTCCCCAGCCTCACGCCAGCATTATGCAAGGTTCCCCAATTTCTACCCAAAGTTCTCTATCCTTATGATACCTTTCTCCAACATTCTCCAGTGTTCTACAACCTCACTCCATCATCCATCAGTCTAAAACTTCACTGTAACATTATCCCATGTTATCCAATGTCATGTCAACATAGTCCAATATTCTCCATCTCACACCAACATTCTCCAGAGTCCTCCAAAATTCCCCCAAAATTCTCCAACCTCACACCAACATTCTCCAGTGTTTGTCAAACACTCCAGCATTAACCAGTATTCTACCAATTCCCTTACAACATTCTCCAGTGTTCTTCAGCCTCAGTCCAACATTCTACAGTGTCCTCCAACAGTCCCTCAAAATTATCCAGTATTCTCCAACCTCACTCCAATATTCACCAGTGTTTATCAAACACTCCACCATTATCCAGTATTCTCCGATTCCTTTTCAACATTCTCCAGTGTATATATTTTCGTTGTCTCTGTTTTTGCCTCCAAGTGTTACCTTGTATAATACAAACACATACACAAAATCCCAGTGCCTTTGCACAAGACACCTGCTTCTCCTATTGACCAGTTTGTGTACTTGGTTACATTGCCCTTTACTAGCCATTATTTAACTCTGTCTAGACCACAAGGGGTGTGCAACACATTGCAAAAGGATATTACCCCCTAAGAACATCTAAAGACAACTTTGGTGATTTGTGAACATTTCCACAATCTATATGTAGTATTAGCCAATTTTATTTAGAAAACCAATTTTTGAGCTCTGTAGATTTATAGTTGATGCTAATTAAGACATGCCATACAAATAATTCCTGCCTTAGTTTTACCTCCCCCACTCGCTGACACTGCTCAGCAATGCATTTCTCTCCTCCTCTAGTACTGACTTCATGTCTCATCCCTATATTACCTCCTCCACTCACTGACACTACTCAGCATTGAATTGCTCACCTCCCCTAGCACTGACTTCCTGTCTTATCCATACATTACCTCCCCCAATCACTGACACTGCTCAGCAATGCATTACCTACCTCCCATAGCACTGACTTCCTGTCTTATCCATACATTACCTCCCCCAATCACTGACACTGCTCAGCAATGCATTACCCACCTCCCATAGCACTGCCTTCCTGTCTTATCCCTAATTACCTCGCCTACTCACTGACACTGCTCAGCAATGCATTGCCCACCTCCCATAGCACTGACTTCCTGTATATACCTACATTACCTCCCTACTCACTGACACTGCTCAGCAATGCATTGCCTACCTCCCCTATCACTGACTTCCTGTCTTATCCCTACATTACCTCCCCACTCACTAACACTGCTCAGCAATGTATTGTCCACTTCCCCTAGCACTGACTTCCTGTCTTATCCCTACATTACCTCCCCCACTCACTGACACTGCTCAGCAATGCATTGTCTACCATGGAAAGCCTTAAGTGTCAGCGAGTGGAGGAGGTAATGTAGAGCTAAGGCAGGAAGTGTCTGCACGGCATGCCTTAAATAGAATCATCTATAAATCTAACTCAAAAACTGGTTTTGGAAATAAAATAATGGCCAATATAACATGTAGGGAATTTCCAAAAGTTCTTTCAAAATCAACAAAATTGGTTTTAGGGGATAAGATTATAGGATAAGGGTATTTTCTGGTCCAGGTATCAGTGGATGTGGGTGGAGTCAAATAAGGTGTGGGATGTGGCCTCGGATGAGGTTAACCCTTTGAGTTAAAGGGATAGTAATGTTTCACAAAAACAGCAGCCCCAATTAATCTTCATAGTATTTGGGTCATAGAGAGTGTTATTTCATTACTGGGAGCGTTGTAGTACAAGAGTAATTGAATGATAAAGTATCCCCTCCCACCCTTTTACTGATGTAACACTGCTCACCTCAGATGTGGAATCCAGTCCATAGACCAGAGAGCTCACATAAAGGGTCAATCTTCTTACTGTGAGAACAATGAAAGCCCTGCCCCCCTTGACAGGTTTTTCAGCTTTTTCCCTTATCTTAATTGAAGATTGTCCCTCTCTGCAGTCTACCTGGGCACCTCCCTTCTGATCTGGCTGAGCAGTGTTACATCAGTAAAAGGGGCGGGAGGGGGATACTTTATCATTCAATTACTCTTGAACTACAACTCTGACAGTACTGAAATAACACTCTCCAAGGTCCAAATACTATGATGATTAATTGGAGCTGCTTTTATTATGAAACATTACTATCCCTTAAACCATTTGAGTGCCAGGGAGCCATGAAAGCTTTGCGTTACAAGTTTAGTGGCCTAGTGGCCCTGGAGTTTTAAATATGGCCTCTCTCAGACCCCCATTCCACTGAGTATCTTTCACTCCCACTCTCCTCTGTCCCCAGCATCCCTCTCCATTGCCTTTCTGCAGCTACTTCTCCTGCCCCTTCTCCTCTTATCCATCTGCATTGTATTACCATCAGCAGTTATCTCACCTCATCCCTCTCCATTGCCTTTCTGCAGCTACTTCTCCTGCCCCTTCTCCTCTTATCCATCTGCATTGTATTACCATCAGCAGTTATCTCACCTCGTCCCTCTCCATTGCCTTTCTGCAGCTACTTCTCCTGCCCCTTCTCCTCTTATCCATCTGCATTGTATTACCATCAGCAGTTATCTCACCTCGTCCCTCTCCATTGCCTTTCTGCAGCTACTTCTCCTGCCCCTTCTCCTCTTATCCATCTGCATTGTATTACCATCAGCAGTTATCTCACCTCGTCCCTCTCCATTGCCTTTCTGCAGCTACTTCTCCTGCCCCTTCTCTTCTTATCCATCTGCATTGTATTACCATCAGCAGTTATCTCACCACATCCCTCTTCAGCCCTGAATTTGATGTTACCACTCCTGTATACCCACTGCAGCCTTCTGACCCCCCATCCACACCCTGAAATCTCACCCACACCCCACTTTTCCTTTAACCCTTCATCATCCCTATTTACCTCAACACCTGCAGCTCTCTCTACTTGACACCCCTGTAGCTTGCCCACCACTTGCATCACTTCACATTATTCTTCACCATTCATTAGTCATCTCTTCTTCCACCACTCAAAACATGTGCCCCACATTCATTGAAAAGGTCCGACCCATCAATCAAAATCCCTCTCCCAGCATGTCTCCGTGCATCCAAGTTCCTCCCTCATCTTCTCCAACAGCCCATATTGTACCACAGATTCTACAGCCCATTCTACCCTTTCATCATCCGCTTGTCTCCATCCTTGGGAACATCTCCATACTCCTTCTCTTTTTCCTCTATGTCTTTTCTACCTTTCTTACCATATCCATTATCTACCCTTTTCCCCTTAACGTTTTCTCCTCAAACTTCCCCACCTTCCTCTCATCAACATCCTCCCCTTTACCTGTTATCTTTCTCCCTTCCATCCTTTCTCTCTCTACTCCTTCCTTCTCCATCTTCTCTCTCTTTCTTATCATCTCTTCTCCATCCTTTCTCTCTCTACTCCTTTCTTCTCCATGTTCGCTCTCATTAACATCCTCCCCTTTACCTGTTATCTTTCTCTTTTATCTTCCATCTCTTCTCTGTCCTTTCTCACTGTATTCCTTCCTTCTCATCTTCTCTCTCTTTCTTATCATCTCTTCTCTGTCCTTTCTCTCTCTACTCCTTCCTTCTCCATCTTCCCTCTCATTAACATCCTCCCCTTTACCAGTTATCTTTCTCCCATATCCCATCTTCTCCATCCTTTCTCTCTCTACTCATTCCTTTTCAATCATATTTACTTATCTCTTCTCTGTCCTCTCTCTTTCTACTCCTTCCTTCTCCCTTTTCTCCATCCTTTCTCTCTATGTCTCTCTCTCTCTCTCTACTCCATCCTTCTCCTTCTTATCTCTTCTCCATCCTTTCTCTCTCTCTCTACTCCTTCCTTCTCCATCTTCTCTCTCTTATCTCTTCTCCATCCTTTCTCTCTCTCTCTACTCCTTCCTTCTCCATCTTCTCTCTTATCTCTTCTCCATCCTTTCTCTCTCTCTCTACTCCTTCCTTCTCCATCTTCTCTCTCTTATCTCTTCTCCATCCTTTCTCTCTCTCTCTACTCCTTCCTTCTCCATCTTCTCTCTCTTATCTCTTCTCCATCCTCTCTCTCTACTATTTCCTTCTCCATCTTCTCTTCTCCATCCTTTCTCTCTCTCTACTATTTCATTCTCTCTCTTCTCTTCTCCATCCTTTCTGTCTCCTTCTTTCTCCATCTTCTCTCATTAACATCCTCCCATTTACCTGTTATCTTTCTCTCTTCCATCTCTTCTGTCCTTTCTCTCTCTGCTCCTTCCTTCCACATCTTCTCTCTATCATCTCCTCTCCATCCTTTCTCTCTCTTTTATTTTACCCATAGTGCCTGTCTGCATCATCACTCTCCCTACATCCTCCTTTTCTTCGTTATCATGTCTCTCCTCGCTCTTTCATCCACCCTGTCTTCTCCATCATCCTTTCTTATCTCCATCCTCACAGTTATATACATCTTTCTCTCTCTTCTCAATCCTGCCTCCAGCTTTCTTCCATCTTTTCCATCTTTCATCTCTCTTCTCCATCGTCCCTCTCTACCCCATTTATTGTTCTCCTCTCGCCCTTTTCTTTGCCGTCTCCCTTCCATATTCTCTTCTTCCCCTTAGGGGACACACTTTCCACCGCCACTGAGTGGAAATAACAAGCTGTGACATTTAGGTCAGAGAGAGGGGAGGGGGTTGGAGAGAGAGGCAGACAGCAGAGGGACACCTCTAGGACTGGAACATCAGCATCAGACTCCGTTACCTGCTGTTAATTATTATATTGGGCAGAAAGTCATAAGATGAGCAGGAGATAAAGAGGAAAATCTTCACCTCTCCATTATCCCCCCTCTCTCTCACTCTTTCCCCTATCTCTCTTCCCCTTTCCTCTCTCCCCCTCCCTCCTTCTCTCTCTCACACTCTCCGTCTCACTCTCTCCTTTCATTCTCTTTATTTGTGTCTCTCTTTTACACTATTCAAGAGATGGGAAATTACTGCTCATATGTTGTTCAACTACCACTTCCATCAGCATCAGCCCCTCGCCTTTATCCATCTATATTGTTATCTCTACTGTACAGATACCCCTCTTCCCTCTCTCTCTGTACCGTACACATATCTCTCCTCCCTCTATCTCTATACTGCACACATGCCTCTCTTACCTCTATCTCTACTATACAGATACCCCTCTTCCTTCTCTCTTTATACCCTACAAATACCTCACTCTATCTCTATACTGTACACATATCTCTCCTCCCTCTATCTCTATACTGCACACATGCCTCTCTTACCTCTATCTCTATACTGTACAGATACCTCTCTTCCCTCTCTCTCTATACCGTACACATACCTCTCTTCCCTCTATCTCTATACTGTACACATACCTCCCTTCCCTCTATATCTATACTGTACACATACCTCTCTTACCTCTATCTCTATACTGTACAGATACCTCTCTTACCTCTATCTCTACTGTACAGATACCCCTCTTCCTTCTCTCTTTATACCCTACAAATACCTCACTCTATCTCTATACTGTACAGATACCTCTCTTCCCTCTCTCTCTATACTGTACAGATACCTCTCTTCCCTCTCTCTCTATACCATACACATATCTCTCCTCCCTCTATCTCTATACTGTACACATGCCTCTCTTACCTCTATCTCTACTGTACAGATACCTCTCTTCCCTCTATCTCTATACTGTACACATACCTCTCTTCCCTCTATCTCTATACTGTACACATACCTCTCTTACCTCTATCTCTATACTGTACACATACCTCTCTTCCCTCTATCTCTATACTGTACACATACCTCTCTTCCCTCCATCTCTATACTGTACAGATACCTCTCTTCCCTCTATCTCTATACTGTACACATACCTCTCTTCCCTCTATCTCTATACTGTACAGACACCTCTCTTACCTCTGTCTCTATACTGTACACATACCTCTCTTCCCTCTATCTCTATACTGTACACATACCTCTCTTCCCTCTATCTCTATACTGTACAGATACCTCTCTTCCCTCTATCTCTATACTGTACAGATACCTCTCTTCCCTCTATCTCTATACTGTACACATATCTCTCTTCCCTCTATCTCTATACTGTACACATACCTCTCTTCCCTCTATCTCTATACTGTACACATACCTCTCTTCCCTCTATCTCTATACTGTACAGATACCTCTCTTCCCTCTATCTCTATACTGTACAGACACCTCTCTTCCCTCTATCTCTATACTGTACACATACCTCTCTTCCCTCTATCTCTATACTGTACAGATACCTCTCTTCCCTCTATCTCTATACTGTACACATACCTCTCTTCCCTCTATCTCTATACTGTACACATACCTCTCTTCCCTCTATCTCTATACTGTACAGATACCTCTCTTACCTCTGTCTCTATATTGTACACATACCTCTCTTCCCTCTATCTCTATACTGTACACATACCTCTCTTCCCTCTGTCTCTATACTGTACAGATACCTCTCTTCCCTCTATCTCTATACTGTACACATACCTCTCTTCCCTCTGTCTCTATACTGTACACATACCTCTCTTCCCTCTATCTCTATACTGTACACATACCTCTCTTCCCTCTGTCTCTATACTGTACAGATACCTCTCTTACCTCTGTCTCTATACTGTACACATACCTCTCTTCCCTCTATCTCTATACTGTACACATACCTCTCTTCCCTCTGTCTCTATACTGTACAGATACCTCTCTTCCCTCTATCTCTATACTGTACACATACCTCTCTTCCCTCTATCTCTATACTGTACAGATACCTCTCTTCCCTCTATCTCTATACTGTACAGATACCTCTCTTCCCTCTATATCTATACTGTACAGATACCTCTCTTCCCTCTGTCTCTATACTGTACACATATCTCTCTTCCCTCTATCTCTATACTGTACACATACCTCTCTTCCCTCTATCTCTATACTGTACAGATACCTCCCTTCCCTCTATCTCTATACTGTACACATACCTCTCTTCCCTCTATCTCTATACTGTACACATACCTCTCTTCCCTCTATCTCTATACTGTACACATACCTCTCTTCCCTCTATCTCTATACTGTACACATACCTCTCTTCCCTCTATCTCTATACTGTACAGGTACCTCTCTTGCCTCTATCTCTATACTGTACACATACCTCTCTTCCCTCTATCTCTATACTGTACACATACCTCTCTTCCCTCTATCTCTATAATGTACACATACCTCTCTTCCCTCTATATCTATACTGTACACATACCTCTCTTCCCTCTATCTCTATACTGTACAGACACCTATCTTACCTCTATCTCTATACTGTACACATACCTCTCTTCCCTCTATCTCTATACTGTACAGATACCTCTCTTCCCTCTATCTCTATACTGTACACATACCTCTCTTACCTCTATCTCTATACTGTACACATACCTCTCTTCCCTCTATCTCTATACTGTACACATACCTCTCTTCCCTCTATCTCTATACTGTACACATACCTCTCTTCCCTCTATCTCTATACTGTACACATACCTCTCTTCCCTCTATCTCTATACTGTACACATACCTCTCTTCCCTCTATCTCTATACTGTACAGATACCTCTCTTCACTCTATCTCTATACTGTACACATACCTCTCTTACCTCTATCTCTATACTGTACAGATACCTCTCTTCTCTCTGTCTCTATACTGTACACATACCTCTCTTCCCTCTATCTCTATACTGTACACTAACCTCTCTTCCCTCTATCTCTATACTGTACACATACCTCTCTTCCCTCTATCTCTATACTGTACAGACACCTCTCTTACCTCTGTCTCTATACTGTACACATACCTCTCTTCCCTCTATCTCTATACTGTACACATACCTCTCTTACCTCTATCTCTATACTGTACAGATACATCTCTTCCCTCTATCTCTATACTGTACACATATCTCTCTTCCCTCTATCTCTATACTGTATCGATACCTCTCTTCCCTCTGTCTCTATACTGTACACATACCTCTCTTCCCTCTATCTCTATACTGTACACATACCTCTCTTCCCTCTATCTCTATACTGTACACATACCTCTCTTCCCTCTATCTCTATACTGTACAGATACCTCTCTTCCCTCTATCTCTATACTGTACCGATACCTCTCTTCCCTCTGTCTCTATACTGTACACATACCTCTCTTCCCTCTATCTCTATACTGTACACATACCTCTCTTCCCTCTATCTCTATACTGTACAGATACCTCTCTTCCCTCTATCTCTATACTGTACCGATACCTCTCTTCCCTCTGTCTCTATACTGTACACATACCTCTCTTCCCTCTATCTCTATACTGTACACATACCTCTCTTACCTCTAACTCTATACTGTACAGATACCTCTCTTCCCTCTGTCTCTATACTGTACACATACCTCTCTTCCCTCTAACTCTATACTGTACAGATACCTCTCTTCCCTCTGTCTCTATACTGTACACATACCTCTCTTCCCTCTATCTCTATACTGTACACATACCTCTCTTCCCTCTATCTCTATACTGTACACATACCTCTCTTCCCTCTATCTCTATACTGTACACATACCTCTCTTCCCTCTATCTCTATACTGTACACATACCTCTCTTCCCTCCGTCTCTATACTGTACACATACCTCTCTTCCCTCTATCTCTATACTGTACAGATACCTCTCTTCCCTCTATCTCTATACTGTACACATACCTCTCTTACCTCTATCTCTATACTGTACAGATACCTCTCTTCCCTCTGTCTCTATACTGTACACATACCTCTCTTCCCTCTATCTCTATACTGTACACATACCTCTCTTCCCTCTATCTCTATACTGTACACATACCTCTCTTCCCTCTATCTCTATACTGTACACATACCTCTCTTCCCTCTATCTCTATACTGTACACATACCTCTCTTCCCTCTATCTCTATACTGTACACATACCTCTCTTCCCTCTATCTCTATACTGTACACATACCTCTCTTCCCTCTATCTCTATACTGTACACATATCTCTCTTCCCTCTATCTCTATACTGTACACATACCTCTCTTCCCTCTATCTCTATACTGTACAGATACCTCTCTTCCCTCTATCTCTATACTGTACACATACCTCTCTTCCCTCTATCTCTATACTGTACACATATCTCTCTTCCCTCTATCTCTATACTGTACACATACCACTCTTCCCTCTATCTCTATACTGAACACATACCACTCTTCCCTCTATCTCTATACTGTACACATACCTCTCTTCCCTCTATCTCTATACTGTACAGATACCTCTCTTCCCTCTATCTCTATACTGTACACATACCTCTCTTCCCTCTATCTCTATACTGTACACATACCACTCTTCCCTCTATCTCTATACTGTACACATACCTCTCTTCCCTCTATCTCTATACTGTACACATACCTCTCTTCCCTCCGTCTCTATACTGTACACATACCTCTCTTCCCTCTATCTCTATACTGTACACATACCTCTCTTCCCTCTATCTCTATACTGTACACATACCTCTCTTCCCTCTATCTCTATACTGTACACATACCTCTCTTCCCTCTATCTCTATACTGTACACATACCTCTCTTCCCTCTATCTCTATACTGTACAGATACCTCTCTTCCCTCTATCTCTATACTGTACACATACCTCTCTTCCCTCTATCTCTGTACTGTACAGATACCTCTCTTCCCTCTATCTCTATACTGTACAGACACTGCTCTTACCTCTATCTCTATACTGTACACATACCTCTCTTCCCTCTATCTCTATACTGTACAGATACCTCTCTTCCCTCTATCTCTATACTGTACACATACCGCTCTTCCCTCTATCTCTATACTGTACATATACCTCTCTTCCCTCTATCTCTATACTGTACACATACCTCTCTTCCCTCTATCTCTGTACTGTACAGATACCTCTCTTCCCTCTATCTCTATACTGTACAGACACTGCTCTTACCTCTATCTCTATACTGTACACATACCTCTCTTCCCTCTATCTCTATACTGTACAGATACCTCTCTTCCCTCTATCTCTATACTGTACACATACCTCTCTTCCCTCTATCTCTATACTGTACAGATACCTCTCTTCCCTCTATCTCTATACTGTACACATACCTCTCTGCCCTCTATCTCTATACTGTACACATACCTCTCTCCTTCCTCTATCACTGTACTGTACAGATACCTCTCTTCCCTCTATCTCTATACTGTACACATACCTCTCTTCCCTCTATCTCTATACTGTACACATACCTCTCTTCCCTCTATCTCTATACTGTACAGATACCTCTCTTCCCTCTATCTCTATACTGTACACATACCTCTCTTCCCTCTATCTCTGTACTGTACAGATACCTCTCTTCCCTCTATCTCTATACTGTACAGACACTGCTCTTACCTCTATCTCTATACTGTACACATACCTCTCTTCCCTCTATCTCTATACTGTACAGATACCTCTCTTCCCTCTATCTCTATACTGTACACATACCTCTCTGCCCTCTATCTCTATACTGTACACATATCTCTCTTCCCTCTATCTCTATACTGTACAGATACCTCTCTTCCCTCTATCTCTATACTGTACAGATACCTCTCTTCCCTCTATCTCTATACTGTACACATATCTCTCTATCTCTATACTGTACACATACCTCTCTTCCCTCTATCTCTATACTGTACAGACACCTCTCTTCCCTCTATCTCTATACTGTACAGATACCTCTCTTCCCTCTATCTCTATACTGTACACATACCTCTCTTCCCTCTATCTCTATACTGTACAGATACCTCTCTTCCCTCTATCTCTATACTGTACACATACCTCTCTTCCCTCTATCTCTATACTGTACAGATACCTCTCTTCCCTCTATCTCTATACTGTACACATATCTCTCTTCCCTCTATCTCTATACTGTACACATATCTCTCTATCTCTATACTGTACACATACCTCTCTTCCCTCTATCTCTATACTGTACAGACACTGCTCTTACCTCTATCTCTATACTGTACACATACCTCTCTTCCCTCGATCTCTATACTGTACAGATACCTCTCTTCCCTCTATCTCTATACTGTACACATACCTCTCTGCCCTCTATCTCTATACTGTACACATATCTCTCTTCCCTCTATCTCTATACTGTACAGATACCTCTCTTCCCTCTATCTCTATACTGTACAGATACCTCTCTTCCCTCTATCTCTATACTGTACACATATCTCTCTATCTCTATACTGTACACATACCTCTCTTCCCTCTATCTCTATACTGTACAGACACCTCTCTTCCCTCTATCTCTATACTGTACAGATACCTCTCTTCCCTCTATCTCTATACTGTACACATACCTCTCTTCCCTCTATCTCTATACTGTACAGATACCTCTCTTCCCTCTATCTCTATACTGTACACATACCTCTCTTCCCTCTATCTCTATACTGTACAGACACCTCTCTTCCTTCTATCTCTATACTGTACACATATCTCTCTTCCCTCTATCTCTATACTGTACACATACCTCTCTTCCCTCTATCTCTATACTGTACACATACCTCTCTTCCCTCTATCTCTATACTGTACAGACACCTCTCTTCCCTCTATCTCTATACTGTACAGACACTGCTCTTCCCTCTATCTCTATACTGTACAGATACCTCTCTTCCCTCTATCTCTATACTGTACACATACCTCTCTTCCCTCTATCTCTATACTGTACACATACCTCTCTTCCCTCTATCTCTATACTGTACAGATACCTCTCTTCCCTCTATCTCTATACTGTACACATACCTCTCTTACCTCTATCTCTATACTGTACACATACCTCTCTTCCCTCTATCTCTATACTGTACAGATACCTCTCTTCCCTCTATCTCTATACTGTACAGATACCTCTCTTCCCTCTATCTCTATACTGTACACATACCTCTCTTCCCTCTATCTCTATACTGTACAGATACCTCTCTTCCCTCTATCTCTATACTGTACAGATACCTCTCTTCCCTCTATCTCTATACTGTACAGACACCTCTCTTCCCTCTATCTCTATACTGTACAGACACCTCTCTTCCCTCTATCTGTATACTGTACAGATACCTCTCTTACCTCTATCTCTATACTGTACAGATACCTCTCTTCCCTCTATCTCTATACTGTACAGATACCTCTCTTCCCTCTATCTCTATACTGTACACATACCTCTCTTCCCTCTATCTCTATACTGTACACATACCTCTCTTCCCTCTATCTCTATACTGTACACATACCTCTCTTCCCTCTATCTCTATACTGTACACATACCTCTCTTCCCTCTATCTCTATACTGTACACATACCTCTCTTCCCTCTATCTCTATACTGTACACATACCTCTCTTCCCTCTATCTCTATACTGTACACATACCTCTCTTACCTCTGTCTCTATACTGTACAGACACCTCTCTTCCCTCTATCTCTATACTGTACACATACCTCTCTTCCCTCTATCTCTATACTGTACACATACCTCTCTTCCCTCTATCTCTATACTGTACACATACCTCTCTTACCTCTGTCTCTATACTGTACAGACACCTCTCTTCCCTCTATCTCTATACTGTACACATACCTCTCTTCCCTCTATCTCTATACTGTACACATACCTCTCTTCCCTCTATCTCTATACTGTACACATACCTCTCTTCCCTCTATCTCTATACTGTACAGATACCTCTCTTCCCTCTGTCTCTATACTGTACAGATACCTCTCTTCCTTCTATCTCTATACTGTACAGATACCTCTCTTCCCTCTATCTCTATACTGTACACATACCTCTCTTCCCTCTATCTCTATACTGTACAGATACCTCTCTTCCTTCTGTCTCTATACTGTACACATACCTCTCTTCCCTCTATCTCTATACTGTACAGATACCTCTCTTCCCTCTATCTCTATACTGTACACATATCTCTCTTCCCTCTATCTCTATACTGTACAGATACCTCTCTTCCCTCTATCTCTATACTGTACACATATCTCTCTTCCCTCTATCTCTATACTGTACAGATACCTCTCTTCCCTCTATCTCTATACTGTACACATACCTCTCTTCCCTCTATCTCTATACTGTACAGATACCTCTCTTCCCTCTATCTCTATACTGTACAGATACCTCTCTTCCCTCTGTCTCTATACTGTACACATACCTCTCTTCCCTCTATCTCTATACTGTACAGATACCTCTCTTCCCTCTATCTCTATACTGTACAGATACCTCTCTTCCCTCTATCTCTATACTGTACACATACCTCTCTTCCCTCTGTCTCTATACTGTACACATACCTCTCTTCCCTCTATCTCTATACTGTACAGATACCTCTCTTCCCTCTGTCTCTATACTGTACACATATCTCTCTTCCCTCTATCTCTATACTGTACACATACCTCTCTTCCCTCTATCTCTATACTGTACAGATACCTCTCTTCCCTCTGTCTCTATACTGTACACATATCTCTCTTCCCTCTATCTCTATACTGTACACATACCACTCTTCCCTCTATCTCTATACTGTACACATACCTCTCTTCCCTCTGTCTCTATACTGTACAGATACCTCTCTTCCCTCTATCTCTATACTGTACAGATACCTCTCTTCCCTCTAGCTCTATACTGTACACATACCTCTCTTCCCTCTATCTCTATACTGTACACATATCTCTCTTCCCTCTATCTCTATACTGTACAGATACCTCTCTTCCCTCTATCTCTATACTGTACACATACCTCTCTTCCCTCTATCTCTATACTGTACACATACCTCTCTTCCCTCTGTCTCTATACTGTACACATACCTCTCTTCCCTCTATCTCTATACTGTACACATACCTCTCTTCCCTCTATCTCTATACCGTACACATACCTCTCTTCCCTCTATCTCTATACCGTACACATACCTCTCTTCCCTCTGTCTCTATACTGTACAGATACCTCTCTTCCCTCTATCTCTATACTGTACAGATACCTCTCTTCCCTCTATCTCTATACTGTACCGATACCTCTCTTCCCTCTATCTCTATACTGTACACATACCTCTCTTCCCTCTGTCTCTATACTGTACAGATACCTCTCTTCCCTCTATCTCTATACTGTACAGATACCTCTCTTACCTCTATCTCTATACTGTACAGATACCTCTCTTCCCTCTATCTCTATACTGTACACATACCTCTCTTCCCTCTATCTCTATACTGTACAGATACCTCTCTTCCCTCTATCTCTATACTGTACACATACCTCTCTTACCTCTATCTCTATACTGTACAGATACCTCTCTTCCCTCTATCTCTATACTGTACACATATCTCTCTTCCCTCTATCTCTATACTGTACAGATACCTCTCTTCCCTCTATCTCTATACTGTACACATACCTCTCTTCCCTCTATCTCTATACTGTACAGACAACTCTCTTCCCTCCGTCTCTATACTGTACACATACCTCTCTTCCCTCCGTCTCTATACTGTACACATACCTCTCTTCCCTCTATCTCTATACTGTACACATACCTCTCTTCCCTCTATATCTATACTGTACACATACCTATCTTTCCTCTATCTCTATACTGTACAGATACCTCTCTTACCTCTATCTCTATACTGTACAGATACCTCTCTTCCCTCTGTCTCTATACTGTACAGATACCACTCTTCCCTCTATCTCTATACTGTACAGATACCTCTCTTACCTCTATCTCTATACTGTACAGATACCTCTCTTCCCTCTGTCTCTATACTGTACACATACCTCTCTTCCCTCTATCTCTATACTGTACAGACACCTCTCTTACCTCTATCTCTATACTGTACAGATACCTCTCTTCCCTCTGTCTCTATACTGTACACATACCTCTCTTCCCTCTATCTCTATACTGTACACATACCTCTCTTCCCTCTATCTCTATACTGTACACATACCTCTCTTCCCTCCGTATCTATACTGTACACATACCTCTCTTCCCTCTATCTCTATACTGTACAGACACCTCTCTTACCCCTCTCTCTATACTGTACAGATACCTCTCTTCCCTCTGTCTCTATACTGTACACATAACTCTCTTCCCTCTATCTCTATACTGTACACATACCTCTCTTCCCTCTATCTCTATACTGTACACATACCTCTCTTCCCTCTATCTCTATACTGTACACATACCTCTCTTCCCTCTATCTCTATACTGTACACATACCTCTCTTCCCTCTATCTCTATACTGTACAGACACCTCTCTTCCCTCTATCTCTATACTGTACACATACCTCTCTTCCCTCTATCTCTATACTGTATACATACCTCTCTTCCCTCTATCTCTATACTGTACACATACCACTCTTCCCTCTATCTCTATACTGTACACATACCTCTCTTCCCTCTATCTCTATAATGTACACATACCTCTCTTCCCTCTATCTCTATACTGTACACATACCTCTCTTCCCTCTATCTCTATACTGTACAGGTACCTCTCTTCCCTCTATCTCTATACTGTACAGATACCTCTCTTCCCTCCGTCTCTATACTGTACACATACCTCTCTTCCCTCTATCTCTATACTGTACACATACCTCTCTTCCCTCTATCTCTATACTGTACAGATACCTCTCTTCCCTCTATCTCTATACTGTACACATACCTCTCTTCCCTCTGTCTCTATACTGTACACATACCTCTCTTCCCTCTATCTCTATACTGTACAGATACCTCTCTTCCCTCTGTCTCTATACTGTACACATATCTCTCTTCCCTCTATCTCTATACTGTACAGATACCTCTCTTCCCTCTATCTCTATACTGTACAGACACCTCTCTTCCCTCTATCTCTATACTGTACAGATACCTCTCTTCCCTCTATCTCTATACTGTACACATACCTCTCTTCCCTCTATCTCTATACTGTACAGATACCTCTCTTCCCTCTATCTCTATACTGTACACATACCTCTCTTCCCTCTATCTCTATACTGTACACATACCTCTCTTCCCTCTATCTCTATACTGTACAGATACCTCTCTTACCTCTGTCTCTATACTGTACACATACCTCTCTTCCCTCTCTCTCTATACCGTACACATACCTCTCTTCCCTCTATCTCTATACTGTACAGATACCTCTCTTCCCTCTATCTCTATACTGTACACATACCTCTCTTACCTCTATCTCTATACTGTACAGATACCTCTCTTCCCTCTATCTCTATACTGTACAGATACCTCTCTTCCCTCTATCTCTATACTGTACAGATACCTCTCTTCCCTCTATCTCTATACTGTACACATACCTCTCTTACCTCTATCTCTATACTGTACAGATACCTCTCTTCCCTCTATCTCTATACTGTACACATACCTCTCTTCCCTCTATCTCTATACTGTACAGATACCACTCTTCCCTCTATCTCTATACTGTACAGACACCTCTCTTACCTCTGTCTCTATACTGTACACATACCTCTCTTCCCTCTATCTCTATACTGTACATATACCTCTCTTCCCTCTATCTCTATACTGTACAGATACCTCTCTTCCCTCTATCTCTATACTGTACAGATACCTCTCTTCCCTCTATCTCTATACTGTACAGATACCTCTCTTCCCTCTATCTCTATACTGTACAGACACCTCTCTTCCCTCTATCTCTATACTGTACAGATACCTCTCTTACCTCTATCTCTATACTGTACAGATACCTCTCTTCCCTCTATCTCTATACTGTACACATACCACTCTTCCCTCTATCTCTATACTGTACACATACCTCTCTTCCCTCTATCTCTATACTGTACAGATACCTCTCTTCCCTCTATCTCTATACTGTACACATACCTCTCTTCCCTCTATCTCTATACTGTACAGATACCTATCTTCCCTCTATCTCTATACTGTACACATACCTCTCTTCCCTCTATCTCTATACTGTACAGATACCTCTCTTCCCTCTGTCTCTATACTGTACAGATACCTCTCTTCCTTCTATCTCTATACTGTACACATACCTCTCTTCCCTCTATCTCTATACTGTACACATATCTCTCTTCCCTCTATCTCTATACTGTACAGATACCTCTCTTCCCTCTATCTCTATACTGTACAGATACGTCTCTTCCCTCTATCTCTATACTGTACACATACCTCTCTTCCCTCTGTCTCTATACTGTACACATACCTCTCTTCCCTCTATCTCTATACTGTACAGATACCTCTCTTCCCTCTGTCTCTATACTGTACACATATCTCTCTTCCCTCTATCTCTATACTGTACAGATACCTCTCTTCCCTCTATCTCTATACTGTACAGACACCTCTCTTCCCTCTATCTCTATACTGTACAGATACCTCTCTTCCCTCTATCTCTATACTGTACACATATCTCTCTTCCCTCTATCTCTATACTGTACAGATACCTCTCTTCCCTCTATCTCTATACTGTACAGATACCTCTCTTCCCTCTATCTCTATACTGTACACATACCTCTCTTCCCTCTATCTCTATACTGTACACATACCTCTCTTCCCTCTATCTCTATACTGTACAGATACCTCTCTTCCCTCTATCTCTATACTGTACACATACCTCTCTTACCTCTGTCTCTATACTGTACACATACCTCTCTTCCCTCTATCTCTATACTGTACACATACCTCTCTTCCCTCTATCTCTATACTGTACAGATACCTCTCTTCCCTCTATCTCTATACTGTACACATACCTCTCTTACCTCTGTCTCTATACTGTACACATACCTCTCTTCCCTCTATCTCTATACTGTACACATACCTCTCTTCCCTCTATATCTATACTGTACACATACCTATCTTTCCTCTATCTCTATACTGTACAGATACCTCTCTTACCTCTATCTCTATACTGTACAGATACCTCTCTTCCCTCTGTCTCTATACTGTACAGATACCACTCTTCCCTCTATCTCTATACTGTACAGATACCTCTCTTACCTCTATCTCTATACTGTACAGATACCTCTCTTCCCTCTGTCTCTATACTGTACACATACCTCTCTTCCCTCTATCTCTATACTGTACAGACACCTCTCTTACCTCTATCTCTATACTGTACAGATACCTCTCTTCCCTCTGTCTCTATACTGTACACATACCTCTCTTCCCTCTATCTCTATACTGTACACATACCTCTCTTCCCTCTATCTCTATACTGTACACATACCTCTCTTCCCTCCGTATCTATACTGTACACATACCTCTCTTCCCTCTATCTCTATACTGTACAGACACCTCTCTTACCCCTCTCTCTATACTGTACAGATACCTCTCTTCCCTCTGTCTCTATACTGTACACATAACTCTCTTCCCTCTATCTCTATACTGTACACATACCTCTCTTCCCTCTATCTCTATACTGTACACATACCTCTCTTCCCTCTATCTCTATACTGTACACATACCTCTCTTCCCTCTATCTCTATACTGTACACATACCTCTCTTCCCTCTATCTCTATACTGTACACATACCTCTCTTCCCTCTATCTCTATACTGTACACATACCTCTCTTCCCTCTATCTCTATACTGTACAGACACCTCTCTTCCCTCTATCTCTATACTGTACACATACCTCTCTTCCCTCTATCTCTATACTGTATACATACCTCTCTTCCCTCTATCTCTATACTGTACACATACCACTCTTCCCTCTATCTCTATACTGTACACATACCTCTCTTCCCTCTATCTCTATAATGTACACATACCTCTCTTCCCTCTATCTCTATACTGTACACATACCTCTCTTCCCTCTATCTCTATACTGTACAGGTACCTCTCTTCCCTCTATCTCTATACTGTACAGATACCTCTCTTCCCTCCGTCTCTATACTGTACACATACCTCTCTTCCCTCTATCTCTATACTGTACACATACCTCTCTTCCCTCTATCTCTATACTGTACAGATACCTCTCTTCCCTCTATCTCTATACTGTACACATACCTCTCTTCCCTCTGTCTCTATACTGTACACATACCTCTCTTCCCTCTATCTCTATACTGTACAGATACCTCTCTTCCCTCTGTCTCTATACTGTACACATATCTCTCTTCCCTCTATCTCTATACTGTACAGATACCTCTCTTCCCTCTATCTCTATACTGTACAGACCCTCTCTTCCCTCTATCTCTATACTGTACAGATACCTCTCTTCCCTCTATCTCTATACTGTACACATACCTCTCTTCCCTCTATCTCTATACTGTACAGATACCTCTCTTCCCTCTATCTCTATACTGTACACATACCTCTCTTCCCTCTATCTCTATACTGTACACATACCTCTCTTCCCTCTATCTCTATACTGTACAGATACCTCTCTTACCTCTGTCTCTATACTGTACACATACCTCTCTTCCCTCTCTCTCTATACCGTACACATACCTCTCTTCCCTCTATCTCTATACTGTACAGATACCTCTCTTCCCTCTATCTCTATACTGTACACATACCTCTCTTACCTCTATCTCTATACTGTACAGATACCTCTCTTCCCTCTATCTCTATACTGTACAGATACCTCTCTTCCCTCTATCTCTATACTGTACAGATACCTCTCTTCCCTCTATCTCTATACTGTACACATACCTCTCTTACCTCTATCTCTATACTGTACAGATACCTCTCTTCCCTCTATCTCTATACTGTACACATACCTCTCTTCCCTCTATCTCTATACTGTACAGATACCACTCTTCCCTCTATCTCTATACTGTACAGACACCTCTCTTACCTCTGTCTCTATACTGTACACATACCTCTCTTCCCTCTATCTCTATACTGTACATATACCTCTCTTCCCTCTATCTCTATACTGTACAGATACCTCTCTTCCCTCTATCTCTATACTGTACAGATACCTCTCTTCCCTCTATCTCTATACTGTACAGATACCTCTCTTCCCTCTATCTCTATACTGTACAGACACCTCTCTTCCCTCTATCTCTATACTGTACAGATACCTCTCTTACCTCTATCTCTATACTGTACACATACCTCTCTTCCCTCTATCTCTATACTGTACAGATACCTCTCTTCCCTCTATCTCTATACTGTACACATACCTCTCTTCCCTCTATCTCTATACTGTACAGATACCTCTCTTCCCTCTATCTCTATACTGTACACATACCTCTCTTCCCTCTATCTCTATACTGTACAGATACCTCTCTTCCCTCTGTCTCTATACTGTACAGATACCTCTCTTCCTTCTATCTCTATACTGTACACATACCTCTCTTCCCTCTATCTCTATACTGTACACATATCTCTCTTCCCTCTATCTCTATACTGTACAGATACCTCTCTTCCCTCTATCTCTATACTGTACAGATACGTCTCTTCCCTCTATCTCTATACTGTACACATACCTCTCTTCCCTCTGTCTCTATACTGTACACATACCTCTCTTCCCTCTATCTCTATACTGTACAGATACCTCTCTTCCCTCTGTCTCTATACTGTACACATATCTCTCTTCCCTCTATCTCTATACTGTACAGATACCTCTCTTCCCTCTATCTCTATACTGTACAGACACCTCTCTTCCCTCTATCTCTATACTGTACAGATACCTCTCTTCCCTCTATCTCTATACTGTACACATATCTCTCTTCCCTCTATCTCTATACTGTACAGATACCTCTCTTCCCTCTATCTCTATACTGTACAGATACCTCTCTTCCCTCTATCTCTATACTGTACACATACCTCTCTTCCCTCTATCTCTATACTGTACACATACCTCTCTTCCCTCTATCTCTATACTGTACAGATACCTCTTTTCCCTCTATCTCTATACTGTACACATACCTCTCTTACCTCTATCTCTATACTGTACAGATACCTCTCTTCCCTCTATCTCTATACTGTACAGATACCTCTCTTCCCTCTATCTCTATACTGTACAGATACCTCTCTTCCCTCTATCTCTATACTGTACACATACCTCTCTTACCTCTATCTCTATACTGTACAGATACCTCTCTTCCCTCTATCTCTATACTGTACAGATACCACTCTTCCCTCTATCTCTATACTGTACAGACACCTCTCTTACCTCTGTCTCTATACTGTACACATACCTCTCTTACCTCTATCTCTATACTGTACAGATACCTCTCTTCCCTCTATCTCTATACTGTACAGATACCACTCTTCCCTCTATCTCTATACTGTACAGATACCTCTCTTCCCTCTATCTCTATACTGTACAGATACCTCTCTTCCCTCTATCTCTATACTGTACAGATACCTCTCTTCCCTCTATCTCTATACTGTACACATACCTCTCTTCCCTCTATCTCTATACTGTACAGACACCTCTCTTCCCTCTATCTCTATACTGTACAGATACCTCTCTTACCTCTATCTCTATACTGTACACATACCTCTCTTCCCTCTATCTCTATACTGTACAGACACCTCTCTTCCCTCTATCTCTATACTGTACAGATACCTCTCTTACCTCTATCTCTATACTGTACAGATACCTCTCTTCCCTCTATCTCTATACTGTACACATACCTCTCTTCCCTCTATCTCTATACTGTACACATACCTCTCTTCCCTCTATCTCTATACTGTACAGATACCTCTCTTCCCTCTATCTCTATACTGTACACATACCTATCTTCCCTCTATCTCTATACTGTACAGATACCTCTCTTCCCTCTGTCTCTATACTGTACAGATACCTCTCTTCCTTCTATCTCTATACTGTACACATACCTCTCTTCCCTCTATCTCTATACTGTACACATATCTCTCTTCCCTCTATCTCTATACTGAACAGATACCTCTCTTCCCTCTATCTCTATACTGTACAGATACGTCTCTTCCCTCTATCTCTATACTGTACACATACCTCTCTTCCCTCTATCTCTATACTGTACAGATACCTCTCTTCCCTCTATCTCTATACTGTACAGATACCTCTCTTCCCTCTATCTCTATACTGTACACATACCTCTCTTCCCTCTATCTCTATACTGTACACATACCTCTCTTACCTCTATCTCTATACTGTACACATACCTCTCTTCCCTCTGTCTCTATACTGTACACATACCTCTCTTCCCTCTATCTCTATACTGTACACATACCTCTCTTCCCTCTATCTCTATACTGTACAGACACCTCTCTTCCCTCTATCTCTATACTGTACACATATCTCTCTTCCCTCTATCTCTATACTGTACACATACCTCTCTTCCCTCTATCTCTATACTGTACACATACCACTCTTCCCTCTATCTCTATACTGTACAGATACCTCTCTTCCCTCTATCTCTATACTGTACAGATACCTCTCTTCCCTCTATCTCTATACTGTACAGATACCTCTCTTCACTCTATCTCTATACTGTACAGATACCTCTCTTCCCTCTATCTCTATACTGTACAGATACCTCTCTTCACTCTATCTCTATACTGTACAGACACCTCTCTTCCCTCTATCTCTATACTGTACAGATACCTCTCTTCCCTCTATCTCTATACTGTACACATACCTCTCTTCCCTCTGTCTCTATACTGTACACATACCTCTCTTCCCTCTATCTCTATACTGTACACATACCTCTCTTCCCTCTATCTCTATACTGTACAGATACCTCTCTTCCCTCTATCTCTATACTGTACACATACCTCTCTTCCCTCTATCTCTATACTGTACAGATACCTCTCTTCCCTCTATCTCTATACTGTACACATACCTCTCTTCCCTCTATCTCTATACTGTACACATACCTCTCTTCCCTCTATCTCTATACTGTACAGATACCTCTCTTCCCTCTATCTCTATACTGTACACATACCTCTCTTCCCTCTATCTCTATACCGTACAGATACCTCTCTTCCCTCTATCTCTATACTGTACACATACCTCTCTTCCCTCTGTCTCTATACCGTACACATACCTCTCTTCCCTCTATCTCTATACTGTACACATACCTCTCTTCCCTCTATCTCTATACTGTACAGATACCTCTCTTCCCTCTGTCTCTATACTGTACACATATCTCTCTTCCCTCTATCTCTATACTGTACACATACCACTCTTCCCTCTATCTCTATACTGTACACATACCTCTCTTCCCTCTATCTCTATACTGTACAGATACCTCTCTTACCTCTATCTCTATACTGTACAGATACCTCTCTTCCCTCTATCTCTATACTGTACACATACCTCTCTTCCCTCTATCTCTATACTGTACACATACCTCTCTTCCCTCTATCTCTATACTGTACAGATACCTCTCTTACCTCTATCTCTATACTGTACACATACCTCTCTTCACTCTATCTCTATACTGTACACATACCTCTCTTCACTCTATCTCTATACTGTACACATACCTCTCTTCACTCTATCTCTATACTGTACACATACCTCTCTTCCCTCTATCTCTATACTGTACACATACCTCTCTTCACTCTATCTCTATACTGTACACATACCTCTCTTCCCTCTATCTCTATACTGTACACATACCTCTCTTCACTCTATCTCTATACTGTACACATACCTCTCTTCCCTCTATCTCTATACTGTACACATACCTCTCTTCCCTCTATCTCTATACTGTACACATACCTCTCTTCCCTCTATCTCTATACTGTACACATACCTCTCTTCACTCTATCTCTATACTGTACACATACCTCTCTTCCCTATATCTCTATACTGTACACATACCTCTCTTCCCTCTGTCTCTATACTGTACACATACCTCTCTTCCCTCTATCTCTATACTGTACAGACACCTCTCTTACCTCTGTCTCTATACTGTACAGATACCTCTCTTCCCTCTATCTCTATACTGTACCGATACCTCTCTTCCCTCTATCTCTATACTGTACACATACCTCTCTTCCCTCTATCTCTATACTGTACACATACCTCTCTTCCCTCTATCTCTATACTGTACACATACCTCTCTTCCCTCTATCTCTATACCGTACACATACCTCTCTTCCCTCTATCTCTATACCGTACACATACCTCTCTTCCCTCTATCTCTATACTGTACACATACCTCTCTTCCCTCTGTCTCTATACTGTACAGATACCTCTCTTCCCTCTATCTCTATACTGTACAGATACCTCTCTTCCCTCTATCTCTATACTGTACCGATACCTCTCTTCCCTCTATCTCTATACTGTACACATACCTCTCTTCCCTCTGTCTCTATACTGTACAGATACCTCTCTTCCCTCTATCTCTATACTGTACAGATACCTCTCTTACCTCTATCTCTATACTGTACAGATACCTCTCTTCCCTCTATCTCTATACTGTACACATACCTCTCTTCCCTCTATCTCTATACTGTACAGATACCTCTCTTCCCTCTATCTCTATACTGTACACATACCTCTCTTACCTCTATCTCTATACTGTACAGATACCTCTCTTACCTCTATCTCTATACTGTACAGATACCTCTCTTCCCTCTGTCTCTATACTGTACACATATCTCTCTTCCCTCTATCTCTATACTGTACAGATACCTCTCTTCCCTCTATCTCTATACTGTACACATACCTCTCTTCCCTCTATCTCTATACTGTACAGACACCTCTCTTCCCTCCGTCTCTATACTGTACACATACCTCTCTTCCCTCCGTCTCTATACTGTACACATACCTCTCTTCCCTCCGTCTCTATACTGTACACATACCTCTCTTCCCTCTATCTCTATACTGTACAGATACCTCTCTTCCCTCTATCTCTATACTGTACACATACCTCTCTTACCTCTATCTCTATACTGTACACATACCTCTCTTCCCTCTATCTCTATACTGTACAGACACCTCTCTTCCCTCCGTCTCTATACTGTACACATACCTCTCTTCCCTCCGTCTCTATACTGTACACATACCTCCCTTCCCTCTATCTCTATACTGTACACATACCTCTCTTACCTCTATCTCTATACTGTACAGATACCTCTTTTCCCTCTATATCTATACTGTACACATACCTCTCTTTCCTCTATCTCTATACTGTACAGATACCTCTCTTACCTCTATCTCTATACTGTACAGACACCTCTCTTCCCTCCGTCTCTATACTGTACACATACCTCTCTTCCCTCAGTCTCTATACTGTACACATACCTCTCTTCCCTCTATCTCTATACTGTACAGATACCTCTCTTCCCTCTGTCTCTATACTGTACAGATACCACTCTTCCCTCTATCTCTATACTGTACACATACCTCTCTTCCCTCTATCTCTATACTGTACAGACACCTCTCTTCCCTCCGTCTCTATACTGTACACATACCTCTCTTCCCTCCTGTCTCTATACTGTACACATACCTCTCTTCCCTCTATCTCTATACTGTACACATACCTCTCTTACCTCTATCTCTATACTGTACACATATCTCTCTTCCCTCTATCTCTATACTGTACAGATACCTCTCTTCCCTCTATCTCTATACTGTACACATATCTCTCTTCCCTCTATCTCTATACTGTACAGATACCTCTCTTCCCTCTATCTCTATACTGTACAGATACCTCTCTTCCCTCTATCTCTATACTGTACACATACTCTCTTCCCTCTATCTCTATACTGTACACATACCTCTCTTCCTCTATCTCTATACTGTACAGATACCTCTCTTCCCTCTATCTCTATACTGTACACATACCTCTCTTCCCTCTATCTCTATACTGTACAGATACCTCTCTTCCCTCTATCTCTATACTGCACAGATACTGCTCTTCCCTCTATTTCTATACTGTACAGATACCTCTCTTCCCTCTATCTCTATACTGTACAGATACCTCTCTTCCCTCTATCTCTATACTGTACACATACCTCTCTTCCCTCTATCTCTATACTGTACACATACCTCTCTTCCTCTATCTCTATACTGTACAGATACCTCTCTTCCCTCTATCTCTATACTGTACACATACCTCTCTTCCCTCTATCTCTATACTGTACACATACCTCTCTTACCTCTGTCTCTATACTGTACACATACCTCTCTTCCCTCTATCTCTATACTGTACAGACACCTCTCTTACCTCTATCTCTATACTGTACACATACCTCTCTTCCCTCTATCTCTATACTGTACACATGCCTCTCTTCCCTCTATCTCTATACTGTACAGATACCTCTCTTCCCTCTATCTCTATACTGTACAGATACCTCTCTTCCCTCTATCTCTATACTGTACAGATACCTCTCTTCCTCTATCTCTATACTGTACAGATACCTCTCTTCCCTCTAGTCTCTATACTGTACAGATACCTCTCTTCCCTCTATCTCTATACTGTACACATACCTCTCTTCCTCTATCTCTATACTGTACACATACCTCTCTTCCCTCTATCTCTATACTGTACACGATACCTCTCTTCCCTCTATCTCTATACTGTACACATACCTCTCTTCCCTCTATCTCTATACTGTACACATACCTCTCTTCCCTCTATCTCTATACTGTACAGACACCTCTCTTCCCTCTATCTCTATACTGTACACATACCTCTCTTACCTCTATCTCTATACTGTACACATACCTCTCTTACCTCTATCTCTATACTGTACACATATCTCTCTTCCCTCTATCTCTATACTGTACAGATACCTCTCTTCCTCTATCTCTATACTGTACACATACCTCTCTTCCCTCTATCTCTATACTGTAAACATACCTCTCTTCACTCTATCTCTATACTGTACAGATACCTCTCTTCCCTCTATCTCTATACTGTACAGATACCTCTCTTCACTCTATCTCTATACTGTACAGACACCTCTCTTCCCTCTATCTCTATACTGTACAGATACCTCTCTTCCCTCTATCTCTATACTGTACACATACCTCTCTTCCCTCTGTCTCTATACTGTACACATACCTCTCTTCCCTCTATCTCTATACTGTACACATACCTCTCTTCCCTCTATCTCTATACTGTACAGATACCTCTCTTCCCTCTATCTCTATACTGTACACATACCTCTCTTCCCTCTATCTCTATACTGTACAGATACCTCTCTTCCCTCTATCTCTATACTGTACACATACCTCTCTTCCCTCTATCTCTATACTGTACACATACCTCTCTTCACTCTATCTCTATACTGTACAGATACCTCTCTTCACTCTATCTCTATACTGTACAGATACCTCTCTTCCCTCTATCTCTATACTGTACACATACCTCTCTTCCCTCTATCTCTATACTGTACACATACCTCTCTTCCTCTATCTCTATACTGTACAGATACCTCTCTTCCCTCTATCTCTATACTGTACACATACCTCTCTTCCCTCTATCTCTATACTGTACACATATCTCTCTTCCCTCTATCTCTATACTGTACACATACCTCTCTTCCCTCTATCTCTATACTGTACAGATACCTCTCTTCCCTCTATCTCTATACTGTACAGATACCTCTCTCCCTCTGTCTCTATACTGTACACATATCTCTCTTCCTCTATCTCTATACTGTACACATACCACTCTTCCCTCTATCTCTATACTGTACACATACCTCTCTTCCCTCTATCTCTATACTGTACAGATACCTCTCTTACCTCTATCTCTATACTGTACAGATACCTCTCTTCCCTCTATCTCTATACTGTACACATACCTCTCTTCCCTCTATCTCTATACTGTACACATACCTCTCTTCCTCTATCTCTATACTGTACAGATACCTCTCTTACCTCTATCTCTATACTGTACACATACCTCTCTTCACTCTATCTCTATACTGTACACATACCTCTCTTCACTCTATCTCTATACTGTACACATACCTCTCTTCACTCTATCTCTATACTGTACACATACCTCTCTTCCCTCTATCTCTATACTGTACACATACCTCTCTTCACTCTATCTCTATACTGTACACATACCTCTCTTCCCTCTATCTCTATACTGTACACATACCTCTCTTCACTCTATCTCTATACTGTACACATACCTCTCTTCCCTCTATCTCTATACTGTACACATACCTCTCTTCCCTCTATCTCTATACTGTACACATACCTCTCTTCCCTCTATCTCTATACTGTACACATACCTCTCTTCACTCTATCTCTATACTGTACACATACCTCTCTTCCCTATATCTCTATACTGTACACATACCTCTCTTCCCTCTGTCTCTATACTGTACACATACCTCTCTTCCCTCTATCTCTATACTGTACAGACACCTCTCTTACCTCTGTCTCTATACTGTACAGATACCTCTCTTCCCTCTATCTCTATACTGTACCGATACCTCTCTTCCCTCTATCTCTATACTGTACACATACCTCTCTTCCCTCTATCTCTATACTGTACACATACCTCTCTTCCCTCTATCTCTATACTGTACACATACCTCTCTTCCCTCTATCTCTATACTGTACACATACCTCTCTTCCCTCTATCTCTATACCGTACACATACCTCTCTTCCCTCTATCTCTATACTGTACACATACCACTCTTCCCTCTATCTCTATACTGTACACATATCTCTCTTCCCTCTGTCTCTATACTGTACAGATACGTCTCTTCCCTCTATCTCTATACTGTACACATACCTCTCTTCCCTCTATCTCTATACTGTACAGATACCTCTCTTCCCTCTATCTCTATACTGTACACATACCTCTCTTCCTCTATCTCTATACTGTACAGATACCTCTCTTCCCTCTGTCTCTATACTGTACACATACCTCTCTTCCCTCTATCTCTATACTGTACACATACCTCTCTTCCCTCTGTCTCTATACTGTACACACACCTCTCTTCCCTCTATCTCTATACTGTACACATACCTCTCTTCCCTCTATCTCTATACTGTACACATACCTCTCTTCCCTCTATCTCTATACTGTACAGACACCTCTCTTCCCTCTATCTCTATACTGTACACATACCTCTCTTCCCTCTGTCTCTGTACTGTACAGACACCTCTCTTCCCTCTCTCTCTATACTGTACAGATACCTCTCTTCCCTCTATCTCTATACTGTACAGATACCTCTCTTCCCTCTATCTCTATACTGTACAGATACCTCTCTTCCCTCTATCTCTATACTGTACAGATACTGCTCTTTCCTCTATCTCTATACTGTACAGATACCTCTCTTCCCTCTATCTCTATACTGTACAGATACCTCTCTTCCCTCTATCTCTATACTGTACACATACCTCTCTTCCTCTATCTCTATACTGTACACATACCTCTCTTCCCTCTTCTCTATACTGTACACATACCTCTCTTCCCTCTATCTCTATACTGTACACATACCTCTCTTCCTCTATCTCTATACTGTACACATACCTCTCTTCCCTCTAGCTCTATACTGTACACATACCTCTCTTCCCTCTATCTCTATACTGTACACATATCTCTCTTCCCTCTATCTCTATACTGTACAGATACCTCTCTTCCCTCTATCTCTATACTGTACACATACCTCTCTTCCCTCTATCTCTATACTGTACAGATACCTCTCTTCCCTCTATCTCTATACTGTACACATACCTCTCTTCCCTCTATCTCTATACTGTACACATACTCTCTTCCCTCTATCTCTATACTGTACACATACCTCTCTTCCTCTATCTCTATACTGTACAGATACCTCTCTTCCCTCTATCTCTATACTGTACACATACCTCTCTTCCTCTATCTCTATACTGTACAGACACCTCTCTTCCCTCTATCTCTATACTGTACACATACCTCTCTTCCCTCTATCTCTATACTGTACACATACCTCTCTTCCCTCTATCTCTATACTGTACACATACCTCTCTTCCCTCTGTCTCTATACTGTACACACACCTCTCTTCCCTCTATCTCTATACTGTACACATACCTCTCTTCCCTCTATCTCTATACTGTACACATACCTCTCTTCCCTCTATCTCTATACTGTACACATACCTCTCTTCCCTCTATCTCTATACTGTACACATACCTCTCTTCCTCTATCTCTATACTGTACACATACCTCTCTTCCCTCTATCTCTATACTGTACAGATACCTCTCTTCCCTCTATCTCTATACTGTACAGATACCTCTCTTCCCTCTATCTCTATACTGTACACATACCTCTCTTCCCTCTGTCTCTATACTGTACACATACCTCTCTTCCCTCTATCTCTATACTGTACAATACCTCTCTTCCCTCTATCTCTATACTGTACACATACCTCTCTTCCCTCTATCTCTATACTGTACACATACCTCTCTTCCCTCTATCTCTATACTGTACAGATACCTCTCTTCCCTCTATCTCTATACTGTACACATACTCTCTCTTCCCTCTGTCTCTATACTGTACACATACCTCTCTTCCCTCTGTCTCTATACTGTACAGATACCTCTCTTCCCTCTATCTCTATACTGTACAGATACCTCTCTTCCTCTATCTCTATACTGTACAGACACCTCTCTTCCCTCTGTCTCTATACTGTACACATACCTCTCTTCCCTCTATCTCTATACTGTACACATACCTCTCTTCCCTCTATCTCTATACTGTACAGATACCTCTCTTCCCTCTATCTCTATACTGTACAGATACCTCTCTTCCCTCTATCTCTATACTGTACAGATACTGCTCTTTCCCTCTATCTCTATACTGTACAGATACCTCTCTTCCCTCTATCTCTATACTGTACACATACCTCTCTTCCCTCTATCTCTATACTGTACAGACACCTCTCTTCCCTCTATCTCTATACTGTACAGATACCTCTCTTCCCTCTATCTCTATACTGTACAGATACCTCTCTTCCCTCTATCTCTATACTGTACACATACCTCTCTTCCCTCTATCTCTATACTGTACACATACCTCTCTTCCCTCTGTCTCTATACTGTACACATACCTCTCTTCCCTCTATCTCTATACTGTACACATACCTCTCTTCCCTCTATCTCTATACTGTACAGATACCTCTCTTCCCTCTATCTCTATACTGTACACATACCTCTCTTCCCTCTATCTCTATACTGTACACATACCTCTCTTCCTTCTATCTCTATACTGTACACATACCTCTCTTCCCTCTATCTCTATACTGTACACATACCTCTCTTCCCTCTATATCTATACTGTACACATACCTCTCTTCCCTCTATCTCTATACTGTACACATACCTCTCTTCCCTCTATCTCTATACTGTACACATGCCTCTCTTACCTCTATCTCTATACTGTACAGATACCTCTCTTACCTCTATCTCTATACTGTACACATACCTCTCTTCCCTCTATCTCTATACTGTACACATACCTCTCTTCCCTCTATCTCTATACTGTACACATACCTCTCTTCCTCTATCTCTATACTGTACAGATACCTCTCTTCCCTCTGTCTCTATACTGTACACATATCTCTCTTCCCTCTATCTCTATACTGTACAGATACCTCTCTTTCCTCTATCTCTATACTGTACAGACACCTCTCTTCCCTCTATCTCTATACTGTACACATACCTCTCTTCCCTCTATCTCTATACTGTACAGATACCTCTCTTACCTCTATCTCTATACTGTACACATACCTCTCTTCCCTCTGTCTCTATACTGTACACATATCTCTCTTCCCTCTATCTCTATACTGTACACATATCTCTCTTCCCTCTATCTCTATACTGTACAGATACCTCTCTTACCTCTATCTCTATACTGTACAGATACCTCTCTTACCTCTATCTCTATACTGTACACATACCTCTCTTCCCTCTATCTCTATACTGTACACATACCTCTCTTCCCTCTATCTCTATACTGTACAGATACTGCTCTTCCCTCTATCTCTATACTGTACACATACCTCTCTTCCCTCTATCTCTATACTGTACACATATCTCTCTTACCTCTATCTCTATACTGTACACATACCTCTCTTCCCTCTATCTCTATACTGTACACATACCTCTCTTCCCTCTATCTCTATACTGTACAGATACCTCTCTTCCCTCTATCTCTATACTGTACACATACCTCTCTTCCCTCTATCTCTATACTGTACACATACCTCTCTTCCCTCTATCTCTATACTGTACAGATACCTCTCTTCCCTCTATCTCTATACTGTACAGATACCTCTCTCCCTCTATCTCTATACTGTACAGATACCTCTCTTACCTCTATCTCTATACTGTACAGATACCTCTCTTACCTCTATCTCTATACTGTACACATACCTCTCTTCCCTCTATCTCTATACTGTACAGACACCTCTCTTCCCTCTATCTCTATACTGTACACATATCTCTCTTCCCTCTATCTCTATACTGTACACATACCTCTCTTCCCTCTATCTCTATACTGTACAGATACCTCTCTTCCCTCTATCTCTATACTGTACACATACCTCTCTTCCCTCTATCTCTATACTGTACAGACACCTCTCTTCCCTCTATCTCTATACTGTACAGATACCTCTCTTCCCTCTATCTCTATACTGTACACATACCTCTCTTCCCTCTATCTCTATACTGTACACATACCTCTCTTCCCTCTATCTCTATACTGTACACATACCTCTCTTCCCTCTATCTCTATACTGTACACATACCTCTCTTCCCTCTATCTCTATACTGTACACATACCTCTCTTCCCTCTATCTCTATACTGTACACATACCTCTCTTCCCTCTGTCTCTATACTGTACACATACCTCTCTTCCCTCTATCTCTATACTGTACACATACCTCTCTTCCTTCTATCTCTATACTGTACACATACCTCTCTTCCCTCTATCTCTATACTGTACAGATACCTCTCTTCCCTCTATCTCTATACTGTACAGATACCTCTCTTCCCTCTATCTCTATACTGTACACATACCACTCTTCCCTCTATCTCTATACTGTACAGATACCTCTCTTCCCTCTATCTCTATACTGTACACATACCTCTCTTCCCTCTATCTCTATACTGTACAGATACCTCTCTTCCCTCTATCTCTATACTGTACAGATACCTCTCTTCCCTCTATCTCTATACTGTACACATATCTCTCTTCCCTCTATCTCTATACTGTACACATACCTCTCTTCCCTCTATCTCTATACTGTACACATACCTCTCTTCCCTCTATCTCTATACTGTACAGATACCTCTCTTCCCTCTATCTCTATACTGTACAGAGACCTCTCTTCCCTCTATCTCTATACTGTACAGATACCTCTCCTCCCTCTATCTCTGTACTGTACAGATACCTCTCTTCCCTCTATCTCTATACTGTACACATACCTCTCTTCCCTCTATCTCTATACTGTACACATACCTCTCTTCCCTCTATCTCTATACTGTACAGATACCTCTCTTCCCTCTATCTCTATACTGTACACATATCTCTCTTCCCTCTATCTCTATACTGTACAGACACCTCTCTTCCCTCTATCTCTATACTGTACCGATACCTCTCTTCCCTCTATCTCTATACTGTACACATACCTCTCTTCCCTCTATCTCTATACTGTACACATACCTCTCTTCCCTCTATCTCTATACTGTACACATACCTCTCTTCCCTCTATCTCTATACTGTACACATACCTCTCTTCCCTCTATCTCTATACTGTACAGACACCTCTCTTCCCTCTATCTCTATACTGTACAGATACCTCTCTTCCCTCTGTCTCTATACTGTACAGATACCTCTCTTCCCTCTATCTCTATACTGTACACATACCTCTCTTCCCTCTATCTCTATACTGTACAGATACCTCTCTTACCTCTATCTCTATACTGTACAGATACCTCTCTTCCCTCTATCTCTATACTGTACACATACCTCTCTTCCCTCTATCTCTATACTGTACACATACCTCTCTTCCCTCTATCTCTATACTGTACAGATACCTCTCTTCCCTCTATCTCTATACTGTACAGATACCTCTCTTCCCTCTATCTCTATACTGTACACATACCTCTATTCCCTCTATCTCTATACTGTACACATATCTCTCTTCCCTCTATCTCTATACTGTACAGATGCCTCTCTTACCTCTATCTCTATACTGTACACATACCTCTCTTCCTTCTATATCTATACTGTACAGATACATCTCTTCCCTCTATCTCTGTACTGTACACATACCTCTCTTCCCTCTATCTCTATACTGTACAGATACTGCTCTTCCCTCTATCTCTATACTGTACAGATACCTCTCTTCCCTCTATCTCTCTACTGTACAGATACCTCTCTCCTTCCTCTATCTCTATACTGTACACATACCTCTCTTCCCTCTATCTCTATACTGTACACATACCTCTCTTCCCTCTGTCTCTATACTGTACAGATACCTCTCTCCTTCCTCTATCACTGTACTGTACAGATACCTCTCCTCCCTCTATCTCTGAAACCTACAGATACCTCTTTTCCCTCTATCACTGTACTGTACACATTTCCTTAAAGGGATAGTAATGTTTCATAATAAAATCAGCTCTAATTAATCATCATAGTATTTGGACTTTGGAGAGTGTTATTTCAATTCTGTCAGAGTTGTAGTACAAGAGTAATTCAATGACAAAGTATCCCCCTCCCGCCCCTTTTACTGATGTAACACTGCTCAGCCAGATCAGAAGGGATGTGCCCAGGTAGACAGCAGAGAGTGACAATCTTCAATTAAGATAAGGGAAAAATCTGAAAAACTTGTCAAGCGGGGCAGGGCTTTCATTGTTCTCATAGGAAGAAGATTGTCCCCTGCTGTTATCTGTCTGGTCTATGGACTGCATTCCACATCTGAGAAGAGATGGCTTACACTCGGTAAAAGGGGCGGGAGGGGAAACTTTGCTTGTGAATATCTCTCAAACCATAAAGGTTTGAGAGATAAGACTTATATCGTTCTTCATGTTTTTTTAATGCCTACAAAATAAAATAAAGATAAAACGAAGTATTACTATCCCTTTAAATAGCATTCAAGGGTTAAAGGCCTTTCTTAAATCAGTGGGAACGTTTATTTGCCTGGTAGTGTTACAGTTGGTATGCTCTGGAATTACTGTATGTCTTTGTGGTACATCTATGGATCATTTCTGGAGCCAGCCACCCACATGTGCCATAGGGGACAAATAAACATCGCAAAATTGTAGCATCTTCTCAGAGGTAGCAACCAGCTAGGCAAGTCTGTAAAATCAAGATAAACTAAAGTTAAAAATCAATATAAAGAAATAAGCGATGTGTGAGATATGGTGGGCCCGTGAAGACGCCACATGGTCAACTCTTTTCGCATGTGAATTCTTATTAGTGATCAAAAAGTCAACGCCATTGATTGAATGAATGAATATATTTATATAGCGCCACAAGTGTACGCAGCGCTTTACAATTTAAGGGTTTAAACAATACAGGGTTACAGGTGCTTTGTAGAGTGAAACACTGGGTGCGAGGTCCCTGCCCGAAAGCTTACAATCTAAAGTTTGCATCTGCATCTTTTAACCCCTTAAAGGGATAGTAATACTTCGTTTTATCTTTATTTTGTAGGCATTAAAAAAACATGAAGAACGATAAGTCTTATCTCTCAAACCTTTATAGTTTGAGAGATATTCACAAGCAAAGTTTCCCCCTCCCGTCCCTTTTACCTAGTGTAAGCCATCTCTTCTCAGATGTGGAATCCAGTCCATAGACCAGACAGATAACAGCAGGGGACAATCTTCTTACAGTGAAAACAATGAAAGCCCTGCCCCTCTTGACAAGTTTTTCAGGTTTTTCCCTTATCTTAATTGAAGATTGTCCCTCTCTGCAGTCTACCTGGGCTCCTCCCTTCTGATCTGGCTGAGCAGTGTTACATCAGTAAAAGGGGTGGGAGGGGGATACTTTGTCATTGAATTACTCCTGAACTACAACTCTTGACAGAACTGAAATAACACTCTCCAAAGTCCAAATACTATGATGATTAATTGGAGCTGCTTTTATTATGAAACATTACTATAACTTTAAGGACTACAGGACGTACTATGACCGTCATGGTCCTTAAATAAGGACCGATGACGGTCGTAGTTCGTCACATACTTTTTACTTACATCGCTCTGCTGGGAGCGCTGTAAGTAAAAATGAGGCCTAAAATTTACCGTTCCAAGACTGGAGCGATCTCTTTCAGGCCCCAAAGCGGCGTTCCGATACACGTAACAGGTCACGTGTACCGGCGTGTCGGTAAGGATCAAAGCGGTCCTTATGAGACGGAAACGTTCCAGGACCGCTGGTCCTTAAGGGTTTAAAGTTTGTGCCTTCAGTCAGTCAATAGGAAGTCGGCCACCCATGCCTTGAATAGCCCTGGGAACTGTGTTGGCTTTTAGTTCATTGTATCTCAGTCGCCACAGTGCAGGTAATACGTGCCATTTTGGACCAACCAATCAAATTCGCCTCTCAAGCAAGAAATCACACGGAGGAGTGCCGATATCTCATGTCTGATAGACCAAAACAAATGCATCCAAAAAAAAACACTTCTCCCCATATGTTTTCAACAGTGTACAAGCTAATTGCCACAGATCCTTTACAGAAGATGTTTACATGAGTTCCCAATGTCTCTTAACCCTTTGAGTGCCAGAGGGGTATGGAACGCATTGCAAAGCAATGCGTTGCGTACCCCACTGACACTCGAAGGAATAATCTAAGGAGCACATATCCCACTGATGCACACGCCTTCTGTCACTTTAATACTTATAGGGCCATTTTGTGTATGAGATGGATAGCCTTTTAATATGATCAAAACAAGGGCAAAACATACAATAAAAGCAGTATTAAACATTTACAACCGAGAAACAACTCTGAGCTGTTTGGCTAAAACTCTTGAGTAAATTACATCTCTTAAAGTAACAGGATGTAATTAAACTGTAGCTAAAAATAAATGTGTAGCTTATATGGGACTGGATTTAAAGGGACAGTAATACTTAAAATGTAAACAAAAATATGTTGTAGGGTTTATCCCCCTGAGTAAAACCAGAGTACTCCCACTGCTGAAAGGTGTTTCATTCAAAAGTTATTAATTTTCAAAGTTGCATTTTTTAGGTGCAATATCACAGTGGCCTGAAATTGTACAGTGGCGCTGTTGCTACACCATCCTATGGAGATTTAGAGCTGTCCATAGGATCGTGTAGCAACAGCGCCACTGTACAATTTCAGGCCACTGTGATATTGCACCTAAAAAATTCAACTTTGAAAATTAATAACTTTTGAATGAAACACCTTTCAGCAGTGGTAGTACTCTTGTTTTACTCAGGGGGATAAACCCTACATCATATTTATTTTTACATTTTAAGTATTACTATCCATTTAAGTAATGCAGTATCCGGACTTGCAGAAAACAAGATACGTCAAACTCCAAAGACCGTCTTGTTTTCATGGTGAGTATCTAGGCAGATTCACAACTGGACAGTTTCTTGTCACAATCCCCACACCTAACACCCAGTGCTTCTCGTTCCATACCCAGAATGAAGCTCATTAAAATTACATTTAACACTGGATTTGTGATCAGCACATCTTGTATCACTCAAATGCTCATTAACACACTCTCTTAAACCTCTAATCATCTTGCCAGTGTATTGTTATGTTACACAATTCACAGGTTAGCATGTAAATGATACTCTAAGGCACACAATTTACAGAAGATTTCATAGGATGATTTTGACCAGTAACGCATGAAATGAAACATGTAGATGCCTTAGAAAGTACTGTCATACATCATACCTACCAAGTGTCCCTCTTTAGGAGGGACAGCCCCTCTTTGAGACCCAAATCCCTCTGTCCCTCTTTTCTACCCTTTTGTCCCTTTTTTTAGGAGATCAGACTGTGTGGTGTGTATTACATTGCTCCACAGCAATAAAACTCACATAAATGTGTTGTTAATCTTCAGTATATGAGTTTCTAAATGAATCTGTGTAATTAAAATACTTTGATCTTGTTCTAAATTATTAATCAGTTACACAAAGAGGTACAGCTAGGTCAAGAAGTGACCTAAAAATTCTTGTAAATACCCCGCCTATCAGCCATGCCCCCAGAAACTCCACCTAAGTCAGAAGTGTCCCTCTTTGGCCATTTGAAATGTTGGAGGTATGATACATGCATGTTTCTTGTCTGGATATTCTTTAATGGCTTCAATGGCTAACTCTTACAAATCTGAAACCTCTGTTTCAGATGTATTCTTGCATACCACATTCTATGAGTATGGAAGCGTTAATGTACATGTTCCTAAGTGTTGTGGAAGTTTTGCAGTTTAGCCATTGACTACCACTCAATGTACATTTTTTTTATTACATCAATTGGTCTTTTTATTTCCAGAGAGCAGGACTTCAGTGGGTGAAAAGGTTTAGCCTCCGTTCCTTAACCTTTAAATAGTTCAGCTGAAGAAGTCCGGTATCTTTGGAAATATAAAACCTCTTTACGTTTCGTAGTTCAAGACTTTTATCGATGATGTTTTGGTGGTATTGTGTGGTGAGGATGAGACTGGAAGAGTTTATCCATTATCTTAATGAGTACAGCCCTGACTTGAAATTCACTTATGAACACAATTCAACAATTATATCATATTTGGATTTAATACTCATAGATGAAATTTCCACCAGCAAAGTGGTTGCAGATGTCCTTCTCAAAAAGACATCTGGTAATAGGCTTTTGCAAATAGAAAGCTGCCAGTTACACCATGTAACCAGGTGAATCCCAGTGAGGCAGTTTCTTAAAGGAGCAGTAAACTTATTTTTATAAAAACACATATTGTATAGAGCTTTTCCTGTATAATAAAACAAGGTCACTCCCACCGCTGTCAGATGTTTTATTCAAAATTTATAACAGTTCAAATAATCAGGAAGTGAATTTACTGTGCTTACTTCCTGATAGTTCTGACAGGAAGTGAACTTACTGTGTTTACTTCCTGATAGTTCTGACAGGAAGTGAATTTACTGTGTTTACTTCCTGATAGTTCTAAGTGACAGGAAGTGACAGGCAGTTCTTATCACATTCTATGGAGAACTGTATATCTCTGACTTTCCTCTCCATTAGAATCTAACAGAAAAACTAATTAGAATTTGACCACTAGAGGGCACTGGTAATGTAAAAAAACATTGGTTTAAACTGTAATAACTCTGGGAATATAAATGTCTTGGCAGTGGGAGTACCCTTATTTTACTCAGTAGGAAAATCCCTACAATATATATATTTTTTTTTTTAAAAAAGTTTACCGCTCCTTTAATTTCGAAGACACTGCTCCGTGGTCTTTTTGGTACACAAGACACCAACCAGGAGAGCGCTCATAATACAATGCACTAGCAAGTAATTAATGATCTCATAAATAACATTGGCTTGCTCAAAGATGTGGGCTTACTTGATTAATTTCCAACCGGTAATGTTTAATGGCCAACAGGTCTTAGAGCTTGTGGGTGTAATTATCCTGGCCTTCACCACAGAGACAATTCTGTCTAGATCCCAAGATCTCTCTTGTAAATGTAGACACAGTAGCAGACCGCAACGATAGGATAATAAATAACTGGACATTTTATTAATAAAAATATATATATAAGTATATACCAATAAATAGCAAATTAAAATATATCCCTCAACTCGTTTCATGATCCACCGATCATTTCTTCAGGAGACTATCAACTGTTTATCCTGTTGTTGTGGTCTGCTACTGTGTCTACATACATAAGATGGATCCTGGGATCCAGACAGACCTGTCTCTGTGGTGAAGACCAGTATAATTACCACACAAGCTCTAAGGACCTGTCGGCCATTATACACCACTGCTTGGAAAATAATCGAGTAAGATCACATCTTTGAGCAATCCAGTGTTATTTATGAGATCATCAGTTACTTGCTAATGCATCGTATTATGAGTCCTCTCCTGGTTGTTGTCTTTTGAGTGATTTTCAAATATACATATGTGAAGGAAGTGTAGCATACCTTCTAAGTGTCCCTCTTTAGGAGGTATCAATAGGTCATGAAATAGCATAAAAATACTCGGTAATGCTCTGCCCACAGGCAACACCCCCAGCAACACCCCCTAAAACTCAATTGTCCCTCTTTGTCAATTTGAGATGTTGGGAGGTATGGTGTAGTACTTGATTTCTACAGTAGCATTACATAACTGTGAGAACAATCTCACCTATTGACTCTAATATATCTAACTTTTATTACATACTACACTAAATATTGCACCCAATTGTTCTTGTGCCTTTTCCCTTTTTTGATACACAATGAAACTTTGAGACGTTGGTCAAGAGAGGTTACCCCAAATGGATGTTAGATAGGGCCTTGGATAAAGCTGAAGACAGAGATAGACAGACACTATTATGAAATTAAACTGAAGTCGGAGCCTAAACAAAAAGAATCTGATGAAAAGGTCACCTTTAGCATTCCTTTCAGCCTTGAACTTGATAACATTAAGAAAAGCATAAAAAAGCATATTCCTGTGCTGAATGCAGATGAAAATCTGCGTAAAACAGTATCAGAGGGTTTTAGGCTTTCACCTAGAAAAGCAATAACAGTGGCTACACGCATTTCACCCAGTTTATTAAAGAATGATAGAAAAAAGGTTTAAAGTGATAGTAATGTTTCACAAAAAAAGCAGCTCCAATAGAATTTGGGCCATGGAGAGTGTTATTTCAATAATGTTAGAGTTGTAGTTCAATGTCAGAGTTGTAGTACAAGAGTAATTGAATGATAAAGTATCCCCCTCCCGCCCCTTTTATCTAGTGTAAGTCACCTCCCCTCAGATGTGGATTCTGTTCTCCTGACCAGGCAGGTCGCAACAAGGGACAATCTTTTTACTGTGATCTTAAAGGGATAGTAATACTTCATTTTAACTTTATTTTATTTTGTAGGCATTAAAAAAACATGAAGAATGATATAAGTCTTATCTCTGAAACCTTTATAGTTTAAGAGATATTCACAAACAAAGTATCCCCCCCTTGTTCAGCCAGATCAGAAGGGAGATGCCCAGGTAGACTGCAGAGAGGGACAATCTTCAATTAAGATAATGGAAAAAGCTGAAAAACTTCTCAAGGGGGGAAGGGCTTTCATTGTTTTCATACAAAGAAAATTGTCCCCTTCTGTTATCTGTACTGTCATACAACCAGACTCACATCTGAGAAGAGATTGCTTACACTAGGTAAAAGGGGCGGGGA